>JAVSBT010187867.1:0-13714 GCA_033118115.1 Pharyngocirrus eroticus | reverse complement strand
CAACTACAAGAGTCGAAACTACCAGGCCTGTTAACCATGAAACAACATTAAAAGAGTCAGTGTCCATGGCATCCACACCATTTGATTCATCAAATGTGGCAGAAAATGTTTCAGGAAATAATGCTGGTAGGTTATGAATCGGGGTTGTTATGAAAATATCATTCTTTTAAAATAAATCTACCTTTTCAATTAGTGTGTAGATAACGTTATCAACATTCATTCTAGTTCCAACTTTCAAGTCAAAAGTAAAAGAGTTCATATATCTTGAGGAGTTAATTGATACGTTGAATATTTCAAATGTTTTACTGTTACAAATAAATTAATTAACATTTTTTTTGTTGACAACCAACCATGCACTATGGCATGGAAAAAATGATAATGCAAGGCATGGTGGAAGGACCCCCAAAACACATGGTAGACCCTCCACTAAATGGAGCAAAGATGACATGGCCTGTACCGGCACACCTTTTGCTTATAGCTCACATATTGCTCTAGACATTTGGCCTAATTAGGGAAGAACAGTCACTGACTAATTAGGCCAAATGTCTAAACATGCTTGAAATAAAGATAAAAATAAAAAAATAGTGTTCATGAACACAATAGCTGACTTATCAGCCACCTGACCTAAAGAAGATTTTGTAAATATTAGCTATGTGTATAAAGACCTAGACACTTTAAACGAGGTCTATGAAACCAATCTATATCCTCAAATGTCATAGTCATATTGTTTTTCTTCTTTCTCTTTTCTAGGTATGATATCTGGAATAGCTATTGTGGCCATCATCTTAATAAGTGCAATGATAACCATTGGAACATTGCTGTATAGGAGAAGGTAACGGTTTTTCCAATAGGACATAATTATGCAAATTCTCTGTGCTACTATTATACAATACAATGTAATCAACCATGTTATCATTTCGTTATCCTAGGAAACAAACACCCCAAGAAAAGACAACCGATACAATGGGAGGCAATTCGAGTCCAAAAGATGCTGGGTTGTACATAAACTTACAAGAAATGAACAGGACAATAGGTGATGAAAATGTGACCACATCAAATGTAACAGATAATCCAAGTCTAAGTGACGCAGGGTTGTACACAGACATATTAGGCGATAGGAAAATGAACACGACAAGTGTTGATAAAAATGCAGCCACATCACCTGATGCAACCTATTCGCATCTAACACCAAGAAATGTTGAAGAACGTGTCTACGACAAGCCAATAAGAAATAATGCTAATGATGGTATCTATATGAATGATAGTGATAATAAGGAATACGAAAATTCCTTTCTAACGAGTAGGGCCTGAAATGCAAAACAATGACAAATAGTTCTTCGATTTTCTTTATTTGTAGTCAAAGACAATAATTCTTTGTGAAGTCACAGATGAGACTTATTTGATAAACTTGTGTGGCTTGGCTTGGCAAAAGTGATGGTTTGATTTCTTTTGGTAAAGATATTCACCAAGGATAGCACATAAAGTCTACTAGCTGATAGATGTGACTTATTTCCAATGTGGTCCTCCTTTGAGAATGAGAGGCAAATAACGACATTGTTTTCGGCCATTGTTATCTGTGTTCATTTACGTGCCAAGGGGATAGAATCCATGACACAGGTCCACATTTTACATCCTTTCCGGAATTCTGCTTGGTAGAATCTATATATATAGTAACTATCTTAGATATATTTCAGAATATGCGCCAAAGAGACTATAATATCTGATAAACAATCAAAAGAAATAATACTGAATGATGGACATTTAAACTAAAACAGTGCTTTTTATTTATAATTAAATCTGATAATATTAACACAATGTACAAGTTTATTTTAGAATTTCTATTAGCAATATATACCCAATTCTTTTTTATTTATCCAATAAATCTAAAAAAAACACAATTTTCATATATTTGAAATGCCTGGTTATTCTTTTATTACATTATGTTATTTACATACTTCTGACATTATTCCTTTTCCATCAAATCCAAGCCCAATAGGATGATATAATTTGATAACAAGATAAACATATATTTGGATCTTTCTAGGTGTGAATACGACTTATGTTTCTGTTTAGTCCGTTTCTTTTATGTCTATAACTGGATTGATTAAGAGAAACATTGGCCCTAGCTCTAGACCTTTTAGACCCCTCAGACCACTCAGACCTCTCTGAGCTCCGATTCACAAACTGTACATGTATGGCTCACAGCTGTAGCCAATATGTGTGGTATCATCATAAGAATAGTTGGATATGTACTTATAGAGTAAGTATTGCAACCATTGTCCATATGCACAATGGTTGCAAGTGAGTAAAATCAAAAGCTTGAAAAATAAAAAGTGGATGAGAAAAGCTCAATATGAATATTAAAATGATCAAACTTAGATTAATTGGGGGGTATCTCCAAAGATTGTAGACTTTTGTCATTTTCAAAATGAAACAAAAACCAAATTTCACTTGTCCTTTGAACCCTCAGGCTTTACTGATTCTTATGGAAGCAGTTGATATGAAAATCACTGACATTTTATCTATATATTTATCTATACAATTTTACAAACTTATCAAAGCTTCCTCATTCTTTTCTTTGTTTAGAAGAAAAATATCGCCTAATCATATTATGATAATATTTGAAAAAGCCAACAGCTTCAAAGTAAATATAATAGTAACAAGTCCGAGGATTTTCATTTTTGCGAAATATTGCTTAATAAATGCAAAAATGAAAATCCTCGGACTTGTTACTATTATATATATTATGATAATCTACCACTAAAATTCCACCCATTTGAAGACCAAAAATCAAAATATTATTACCTTTCATCCCATTCGAGTTGTACATACTATCTTGATAAAAGATATCATTGTTATCGAAGCATTTACCAAAATGTATGACAACATTTGTAGTGATGTATGTGTTGACGATATGCTTCAATCCCTTATTTGAAGAATCACATATCTGAGCATTGTCATTTCTTATATAAATAAGACTTAAGAGTCTTTATTTCTTTTTGTGTTTTGAAGGCCATAGGCCCATAGTACACTTTTACATATGTTTGACTTTAAAACACATTTACAGAAGAATTCACATCTTTTGTTCGGTCTTTCCTTTTTTTTTTAACAACATCAATTGTGCACAGAATTTAAAGGTAATGAATTACAATTTTCAGTTGTTTGAATTTAGTTCTTTTTTTTTAATGCAATATAATTATAAATACTTTGCAATATTGTTTAAGGTGTTTTGATTTTTTGATTTTATAATATCTATCATATTTCTGTGTCCTTTGATTATTTCTAAAATATTACAATTATGCCTTATATCTGTGTATATGTCATTTCTTGTGACCTTTATAATTGAAGTGTTTTCTTTCACCTTTGAAGTTGACTGTATAAAATTTTTGTGACATATGCTTCATTTGAATACAACAATAAAGTGACATTTTAGAATAATAGCTTTTTGTAGTAAATATCTTCACCTTTAGTACCCTTTTTCATAAGTCTGAACCCTCCATACAAATACAGTCATTATACATGTACCACAGGGTTTTCTGCCTATACAAAATGCATGAAAGCATGTCATTTCAATATGAAGCAGTGTTTCCTAAGCTAAACTAAAGGGTAAATCCCCTACATAAATTATAAGAGTTAACTTCCTATTTCATACATTACACATCCTAGTATAGTGTATCATATATGTTCGCAATGTTTTGATCTGTGATGTCCTACAAACATGAATACGCATATCATTTTTTGTATAATTGTTTTACAATCATGGATTTACATAGCAATGGGTGAGTAGAATGCTTCAGAATAAGAGTAATGTATAATACATTGTAATTAGTTATCAGATTTGTAAGCTCTTGGTTTCAAAAACATTGAACAGAAACAATTTTAAGTAGGAGTAAGACATTTTTTTCTTAAAGGTATATATACTGGGCTTTAAAAACTGACTGACATTATGCTCACTATATAGTGATACCCAATTTGAATCAAAATATTGCTCTTGGATCAAATAGAGGCACAGAACCTATCCCACCCCCAAAGCATAAATTTGGTACAATATTGACAAACGTAACTTGTAATATTTCTAATCAAAGTAAACAGTAGACATAAACCTGTTTCGATACCTTAAGGTACTGGTGGAAATACTTTTCAATAAGTATTTATTTAACAATTTGCTTTAGTTTCTTGATTTGATATAAGGGACAGATAGGGCAACATTGAAACTTCTGTTCATGCGTCATTCTATGGTTTGCATTTTACAGGGTTGCATGAAGCCTTTAGAATTGAGAATAATAGAATAGAGTTGGTGCTGAGATGTGAAAATGGATCAATCATTAATGTGACAACCATTTTCCCCAAAAGTAAAAGTCTCCAAAAGAGCATAGAGGTGGAATGCAACGGGAAAAAACTCTGTGATGACATAGATGTTAAGGTTGGGAGTAATATGGGAAACGAAATTTATGTATTTTATTCCTGTTTGAGAGGTAAGTGCTTGAGTCTTGTGACATTCATTCATATATACATTGATGTTATAACAAAAATAAAAATTGTTCGGGTATTGTTTGGGGGTTTATTAATTTTTGGGGTTGTATTTTTTTTTGGGGGGGGGGGTTATCGATAATTTGTTTGAAAAAAAAATTCTGCTTTCTATTGTAGAAATCAAGCAAACATTCACATCAAGACACAAAAACATGACGATACATTTGTATTGTCCGGGAGGTAACATGTTCCATGGCAAAAGTCCGATGAAATGTGAAATACACTGGGCCTCATCATCCGCAGGATGTAACTGCCAATTGGCATCTTCAGATATTTCTCAGATGTGTACAGGGACTGGAAGCTGTCAGTTAGATGTAGACATGGACTGTAGAAATGCTATAGACGAGAATGGCATAGAAGATGAAATGATTGTCATTGATAATTACACAGTGGATATTCAATTCATCTGTTACCATTGTAAGTAGTCCAATTATTCAACTTTGAAGCATTATAGGAAGAACCTGTACAGAAACTATAAATGTGTCTTCAATTGGTAATTTTGTTTTCTCAGGCTTATATTTTAATTTTTTTATCCATTTCTGTTCTTTAAGAAGGGTGACACCTTGGACAGGAATGGCATTCCAGATGTCATGATTAATAAATATACGATAGTTATTTAATTCATCTGTTACCACTGTAAGTAAACCATCATACCTAAATTCCTTTTCCCCATTCTATCGAACTTATTTTGCCACTTTTTTTGTTGTTGTTGACAGCCAAAACCATGTGTAACAAAACAGAAAATGCAGAGATCCCCCTTCAGTGTGACCCTGACCATATCATTACCAGTGTAGCTGCTACCAATAACACATGTCCAGGACCTGTTGTCTTTGACGGTGGATGCATTAAGCACAAAGAAACTGACACGAAATGTGATGGATACTTAAATGAATGTGATGCCAAACGAGAGGAAAATGATACATGCAAATACAAAAAGCATGAAATATCATGGTCCTGTTGCAGTGGTAAATTAATTTATTCTTTACACTAGCAGAGGTGGGGGTGTTTGTTCAAAAGATAGTGCATGAGAACATTCAAGACATTTCTATCTCAAATTTATATATGATTTATATGATAAGTAAACATAAAATACACACATACTCTGTTATAATTTCCTAAAGTTGTTTCTGTAAAAGCAAACTGTGAAAATATTTTGCACTTGTCTAGTTTAAGGTTTTAACCAGTGAGTATCAATTCCAATTCTCAGTAACAGTTTATACATCTCAACCCATAGCAAGTTCAACTCTCCATCCTGGTATCAATATGAAACTTCATCCATTGTATCATATAGATATTACAATGTTAAAGGGACCCTATATGCAATTCATAAATTTGAGGTGGTTACATCTTTTTTGTCTTATGACGATCTATCCCAATCCATTATTTGATGGTTGTTTACCATCGATGGTCGTTCATCTTGAAAAATTATACTGCAGTAAAGAGGCTGAAAAACATTGCAAATAGGTTTGAGCAGGAACCAAAAAGGCTTGTTTGAGGAATATATAACATTCAGTGTATGGTAAAATTATCATACTTAATATAGATTTTATGCAAAGATATGCAGTATGATTTGCCTACTGAAAGTTTGAACGGCTACAAAATAATCAAAAGCGTTAGAGGAAGATTTCTCTTGCTTTCTTGGCAGACGGTACCATTTCAAATTGCCCATTCTGCTGTGCATATTGAATAAATGATATGATAAATAAAAGAGAGAGTACTTCTTGTACACTGGGAAATCCTACTTTATAAAGGTATGTGCTTTTTGTTATGGTTTGTGAAAATATCATGCAATAGCATTTATGATTGACAGAATATCTTTGCCTTTTCTCTCTAGAAAATGACATTCTTGACTTTTGTCCAAGTGTCAAGGTCACCAGTAAAAGTCGACATTCTGGAGTCATTCAAAGGAATTGGACTTCATTGGGACGGATCACAAGATGTCAGTGTGACTTGACAAGTGTGGGTAACATCATTGTCAGAAATCTACTACAGGACAACACTGCTATATCCATAAGTAATGTATCCATGAGTGGTGGAGAGAACAAAAGAACGGTAACTTTTGAGAGACCAAATGATCAAAAACTTGATTTGAAAATAGCATATGAAGGTTTGTATATATCACTATTATGTAAACATTACATCCCCAACATGTTTACATATTTAATGAGTCAAAAAGTGAATGTTCATTATGATTTATCTCACATCAAAAACATTTCAAGTGTGTCCTTACACTCAATAATTATACAAGAAAAGTGTGAATAGAAATGTAAAAATTCAGCAGTATGACACTGTTTCTCCAAGGGTGTGAGGTCGAAGGATGTGGGGGGTATTGACCAACATGATTACAAAAGATGAATTATAATCAATTCTTGGGATAGCTTATTCTAGGATGTTTTATTTGAAGCAAACAAGAATTTTGAAATCAAATCTATAAAACTAAAACAATATATTCGTAAAAAATCCATAAAAATGATATAAATTATAATAAATGAAATAAAAGCAATTCTCTTTCCCTGTGACATGCTTGCTAAGAGAATAATACCTTTTTTTATATTTTTACAGTTGGGCGGGATACTGAATTGACTATTAGCTGCTCTTCTGAAATTGATGAGACATATTGGCAAACAACTACAACCGCAGATCCCAGTACCACAACATCAACTTCCAACCAAATGTTCTCCACAGCAGCAACTAGTACTAGGGCCTTTACAGACTCATCAAGCAATACTACAAGCCCTACTACCACTGCTACAACCACAGATCCCAGTTCCAAAACATCAACTTCCAACACAACAGCAACTAAAAAGGCTTTTACAGACTCATCAAGCGATACTACAGGCCCTACTACCACTAGCATATCTACAAATTCTTCAAAAAGCAATACAGGTATACCTGTAACATCATTATCCACAGGTGCAACAACTATCCTCAAAACTACCAAGCCTATTGAAAATACAATTAATGTTGCAGAAAATAATGCAGGTATATTGGGAGAGGGTTGTTCAATCATCACTCTTTTAAAATAAATCTACTTTTATCAATAACTTTTTTACATATCATTATCAACATTCATTCTAATCCTAAACTTACAAATGCAAAAAGTAAAATAGTCCATATCCGTATCATATATAGTTTGAGGAGCTAATTGCACAAGTTTGCTTTAAGTATGAATATAAATACCATGACCTGGATACTTTAGAGAAGGTCAATGAATTTTTTGATAATTTGATAATATTTGAAAGCCTATCTGTAATAAAAACACGTTTTTTTATGAAAATAAAGTTTTTAACTTTTACTGGTTGAAAATTTTGCTTACATAATAGCGATGTTTGTTTATGTTGAAGGACCTTCTGACAGATGGCTTATACTTATAGCTCAAATTTAGCTCTAGACCAAGACATTCATGAGTACAGTATGACCTGAATATTTTCAAGGAGGTCCACTTATTCAAATGTCATATTTATATTGTTTTTCTTCTTTTTCATTTTTTAGCTATGATATCTGGAATAGCTATTGTGGCCATTATACTAATAGGTGCACTGATAGTCATTGGAATATTGCTGTATAGGAGAAGGTATGTTTACACCTTTATAGAAAATAGGGAGTGTACAAACATGCATTAATATTTGACCCCTTCACCCCCATCCCCTCCTTGTAAATGAATGAATTATTGGCAATAGATAGTATAACAACTATCAATGATGGAAAATTCCTAGTTATTCATTTCTCTAATTTCATGACTTATTGAAAATGAATTACTGATAATATCTTACTGTCTGTAATATCCTTATTCAATAAAGAGATTTATCTTTACAAAGGTTGTTTTTATCAACTTAATACTTTCTTAAAGCCTGTATATCTGTAATAGAACACACACTTTTTAAATGCTTAGGAAAAAGAATAAAGGGGAAGATGAAAAAGACACTGGCCAGGAAATGAAGAAAAATAATGGACAGGCTGCAGGACCTCAGAATATGGAAGATATGTATGCTCAAGTTAATAAGAATGCTAAGTCTTCTCCATCAGATAATGTCCCAGACGATAATACTTATGATTATGCAGTAGTACAGAACAGATTAGCACTGCCAAATGGAGGAAACACTAATCAAAATGGTGGAACTGAATACACTACAGTTTCTGATAACGTGATATATGAAAGTGCTGATGATAGTCTTGCTGTTACCGTAAAGGGGAACGGTGGCGGCCAGAAGGAACTGGACAATGGGATAGAGTCTGAATACAGTACAATGGCCGATAATGCCATATACCAAAGCACTGATAATGATGCAGGAGGTATCAAGGCCACACCTGATGATGATTTTGTTACTCTTGAAGAAAATACAATTTACGGAACATGATTTATTCATGCCATCATTGTTTATTATGACATTGAATGTTTGTGTATTTAAGTATTTATTTATATATTCTAGAAAGCTTTCTTGTGTAAATGTATCAAAATACTAACCGCACGAAAGACAATTGAATTGTTTTTGGTTAAAATATAATAATTAATTGATTAAAAATGATCAATCTATATTAAAAATTATTAATTTATAGTATCCCTATATATTGCAATGTAACATGGAAGTTTTTTCTTGCCTATGTGTATAACACATGTTTTGTAAATATATTAATATAAATGATTGGAGGTGAAATTACAATTGTCTAGCTGAATAAAATTTTCTCTGTTTTGACACTATGGTTTTTCTACATGAAATTGAGACATATATGGTCTTCAGAGTAGCAGCAGTACTTTGGGGCATTTCTCTACAAAGCTAAGTGCAGTGTATATAGATGAATATAATAATCAAATTGCATATCCAAGTATTACATTGAATGCCACATATCAAAATTAAAAAACACTAAAACATACATGTACATAAGCAAGTAAGCTACTCTGAATAAGTTATTTTTGAATTTATTTGCAAATTTCCGTTGTTATCTACATAATTATTGCCTGAAGATGTTGTAGTTAACAACAAACATTTGCAAATAAATTCAAAATTAACTGATTCGGAGTAGCTTTCTTACTTATAAATATAAAATTATCAGCTGGTACTGGTTTTAATATACATGTACATTATGGAAGAAAAAATAGTGACAAATTAGTCACAATCCAACTCTAAGTTTTACCCTTCACCCTGGTGTAGAAATAAGTAAAGGCATTTTTTAAGGTGTGTCTTGGGAGAATGAGAAAGAAATTATAAGAGTCCTCCTTGGATAAGTATGATAAGATGTATGATATCCATTGCCAACTGATAACTTGTAGAAATAAAGTATAACAATAACTCCGAAAATTATGTTGCTTGATTTATTATCAGTGTTCTGAGGATGACATCGTAAGATTGTCGAAAAATGTTTTTGTCTTGAAAATAAATCAAGCAACATGATTTTCGGAGTTATTGTTATACTGGATGTATGAAATGATTATGCAAAATAGTGAATCTTGTTCAATTATCTGGTTACTATTCAGTCAGATAAAAGCAAAAGCAAACATTTTGTAGCTTAATTAACCAAAGAGGATATTATGTATTTATAGTTTTTAACTTAACCCTAGAAGTCCAATGCATTCTGTTGTTTATATATCAAGGAATATAATAGTCAACAAAAACTTATAGGTTCAACAGGATTGTGCTTTTTAAAAATTACTATTCTCAACCTTATTTCTTTCTATTAACGCATTGAGTCTAATCATAAATGTGTACAGTAATTCTAGAAATAAACTTGTAAGAAACTGTTAATAAGATTAATAGGTTTCATTATCAAAACTTCCTTGTTTCTGTAAATTGCTTAGTTAGAACCATTAATTTAAAGGTATTTATATACTTCTGCACAGTAAATATTAAGTAACACTTCCAGTTCCTTGTTTCTGTAAATTGCTTAATTAGAACAAGTCATGAAAAGGTATTTATAATTATGTATGAATTGGAATGTTTAGGAAAATATCACTTTGATCAATGGTCCAAATTCATAGAACTACAGTGTGTGAAAGTTAAAGATCTACATCTATCTTGATTCTTGGTAAAGTCCTTGATACAATATCTTGGATTAGAAAACCTTTGTGAACCTTCAAAAATGTAGTATGACTTTCTGAGTGTAGAGAAAATGTCTCATTTCATTCTCTGCCTTGGAGCTTTTTTTTTAAATTTACAGAAATTGTGTACAAAAAATTGTAGTTTACAATTGTAAACCAATTGTCACAGATTCATTTCTTACCTTTTGATTTGTTGAATAAATAATCCAAAAATCATGGTTGATTTTGCATTTTATTTTATTCATGAACAGGGAAACACCTAAAGGCACTATATAAAACTTGGAAATTCAACTAATGTGCTATACATCCTTCCATAAATGCCACTGGCAGTTAAAAGCTCTTTTTACCATTGGAAAATTACTCATCTCTGTCTGTTGATATATAGTGGGAACTAAATTAGTGTTTATAACACTTCAGAATAATATTACAAAGAAACAAGTTTGTATTTTATTTTTAGTTCATAGTGACTTTATTCTCAAAATATTATTTTTATACAAAATATCCACACAGTGAAGCATTTGAAAGAACATTTTGAACCAATACAGTGACATTGTGTGACCATCTATTCCTAAAATGAACTTCTAAATAAAGAAGCAATACAAATGTACAATGGTTACATAATCATGTAGGACAGGGTGCACATTTACTCCACACAAGCTTCTATTCCAGTTTGATTTCTCTCTAATCATAATTTAATGATCCAATAATTATATATGCCAAACACAACATTGCTAATATAACAATTTGAAAAAATGAAACTAGTGCTTGGACTTTTCTAATTCTATATGACACTGTATTGAAACTGTTGGCCTTTTCAGATATATTTAAATGTATTGAATTTAAATAAAATGGTTACAAGTCTGATAAATTTCATTGTGTTTATTATGCAATATTTCGCCAAGGTGGCATCATCAAGCAGTTATCTATAATTGCCTGTTGATGCCATTTTATTAACTTTGAAGCTGTTGGCTTTTTCAAATATTGAATTTACTTCAACAACTTTTAACATTGCTCTAGATGTATTAGTACTTTATTGTTTTGAGATTGCTGCCTTCAAAATATTAAATGAAATACTTCAAATGTGAGCAATTTTTGGATTACAGCTTTGAATGACCATATAAACTCCCAAAAATTATTTTACCATACAAGATACTTTGATATTGGACCAAGCGTAAAAAATCAACACTCAATGGTTTTTAAAAATTACTGTCAAATGAGTCCAAATACATCCTTACAGAGATGTAAATACATGTCAACAAACTTTATTGTTATGATCAATGTGTTCCTTTTGAAAATTAAGCCATCACTCCACAGAATAAGGAGTTTGTGCTCTTGATCTTTTCAGTCTGTAAACAACTAAACACAAGTACCCTTTGTTTATTTTGCTATAATTTCTTATAAATAGTAGGTATTTTTTTCAGAAATTACATGGCAATAAAGAATATAAACACAGGGCATTTAATGTATATTTTAGTTGTCTACAGACTGAAAAGATCAGGAACAAATGTTTTCTATTCATACTCTATCTGTATCTCCATTGTTCCCTACCCATCCACTAGATGGACACTCTAATATTAAATTAGAATAGTCACATCTCAAACAACTCTCAACCAACATCAGCTACAAAAATACCTCTTGTCTATGATCTATTTTTAAATAAATGATTCACAACTCAAATAAATAGAGTTGAGAATTGATTAAAAGCAAATTCATTTTCTATGAAAAAAATAATAGTGCTTTATACAGAATTGTATGATTCAGTCACATACTAGGTACTATACTAAGTACAAGCACGTACATCTTTAGATACAGTAAGCATCACATAACAAAGCAACAGATCTTCTTTCTTTCAAAACACTGACAACAGACATTTCTATAAGAATATCCCTCAGGTAACAATAGATATTCTATCAGTCTCTAAGTACATAGCTTAGACTATTTCATGTGCTTTCAAAAGAAAAAACACACATGCATGACTGTTGAAATACAATATAGAATCTTCCTTCTTTCAAAAGGGCTATGTCTTAGAAATCTGGGAAAGAAATTCTATCCCCAAATCATGTCTTTTAGCCAGTTTCCATTCTTGATTTTTTAAATTAATCATTGAAAAAGCATCATTACAGAAATAAAACTTTGTATTATTGTTATATTCACAATACTAAAAAAAAAACTTTTTTATTTAAACAATTTGAGCCAAAGATTGATTTGAAAGGTTTTCATATATTTCATGCACTCTTAAAGTAAAAATGAGACTAAAGATTGATTTTCACAACTTTTTGTCAACAGAGGTCACCACTAAACACATAAGGACAGATGTGTCTGTAAAATGCAAAAAGGACAAATAACAAATGTGTGGCTGTCACAAAAACAAAATTGATTTTGAAATGACTTTTTGAATTAGAGGCTATCATAAAAAGTAGCAACAGCCCTCTTCTTAATCAAAAGATATCTGAAAAGTGACACATAATTCATCATTTTTTCAAACAGTTTGTTATTTTAGTTAAAAATAGAATTAATGCAGTTGGATGTATCATTTTTATGAACCATCCCCGAATAAAACAGACTATCTATGGATTTGAAATAGAAACATTAAATGCAGTGAACAAATATAAGTAGAAATGTATACATGTATAACTTTCGGAATCACATAATTATTAAAATTAGATAATTATGCTTGTGTATTCTTAAGAACTTAAAACTATAAAACTTACTTTATTAGTGATTCTTCTGCAAACAAGGTATTTTAGGCAGAATGTTTCTCTGGACTGACCGGTATTGAAATTATACTATTGTATACCACACATCATTCAAATGATATTACATCTTCATTGAATAATAAATTAAATAAATACATGGGTTATTACAATATTTCTTTTTCTTCAAGACACATACAAAGAATATTTTAAAAATATATGAGATTTGAAAAAAAGGATGGATACATTTTAGCATTTCAGATGTGTTCAAAATTATTCATTTATTTCATGTGTTCTATTGAGATCAAAAATAACAAAATACTGGGATGTACTTTCTCCATGGTAACACATCTTTCATCTCAGAAAAATCCACTGAAGCCACTATATTCATAATAATTATACACAATTAAAGAAGAAGAAAACCCTGACATTCATTTTGTGGTTCATTTCAAAAAAT
>JAVSBT010187755.1:0-30313 GCA_033118115.1 Pharyngocirrus eroticus | reverse complement strand
CTACTGAGTGAAGGATTTCCGGGGACTTGGATTTTCGTGAAAAAAGTGATGAAAAAGAAACTAGCCAGTAGAGAAATTTTCCCTAATTACTTTATTTATATCAAACATTATAACAAAATATTAAAATAAGAATGATAGATTTCGTGAACGTTCACCTTTAATTAAACATGGTAAATAAAAAAATAAAAGGTGAAAAATTAAAAAAAAGATGTTTTATTCTTTTTCAAGCCACATGGAAATCTTTGAATTTTAAGATATCAAAAAAGCAAAAGTCATCTTGTATATCATGTTTATAGCATTAAAGGTTGTTCCTAGAATTGTTACATCCTTTTTCATAGTGAAAATATGACTATTTGAAGTGATGAAAGTCCCCTTAAAATGATATAAACTAGATTTTTCATTTTGTTGCTTTTTCATTGAAATTCTTCATTAAAAATGCTATACCAAGATCCAGGTTTCTTGACATTTGGTTTCATAATTAAAGATTCTATACTAGGAAAAGAAATAGTAGAGGTGTTATTACACTACGAAGACTGAATATTTGCTTATAATTGTGATTGTCATTTGCAGTCTAGCTATTGCATGCAGTCGAAAGCTTTTTCAATGTGGCTTCAACTTTTCTTTTACTTTTTTGTGGATGTGAAATTCCTTGAAGTCTGTATCATCGGAAGTGTATGAATCCTTGAAAAAAGTTTGAATACATCAGAGTCCTTGAACACCCTATGATTTCTACTGAAATTATTGTTTGGCAGCCTCATTGATTTTTTTTTTTTGAAGAATCAATCGTCCCTGGCAAACCTGGAGGAAAAAATCTACAAGTCCGTGTTCAAAATCCACTGTACTTTCATGTCTGCACTTTTAACATTTCCTCATGCCTTGGACAGTAGGAGAAAAAATCTACTGACCCATGTGAATTCCCAATAGTCTGAATCTAGGGGTGCATGGATTATCTGGTGGCCCCAGGCCTACAGGAATGCGTTATGTTGATGTTGGACCCCTGCCCACCCTTTCACTTTGAATTTGACCTTTAACTTTTACCTTTTACTCTGCCTAGAGTACTTGTATTTTCCTAGGGCTAGTTTGTATTAGGCTATTCTCATTTTCTATTAAAGTTGAATGATTATGATTATTTATAAGGTATCTACATGTATATTCACTACTTGTGTTTTTGTTTCTTCATTTTATTGTAACATAAGATAAACTGTATTGTCCAGAAGACAATTTGTCTTTTTTTATACAGACACAAACAACAAAAAGTACTAATAACTGCTAGTTTCTGACTTAGGGTGCAGACAAAAATAGAATAAAACATAAATTATACTTGATTTGTTATCCGAAGTATTTATACAAGGTTTCTTGATGATACTCCTTAGATTGAATTTTCCAACCTTGTCCCACCAGCATTACAAGACAATACGAAAAATAATTCACTTTCACAATCACAGAATGCTATATTTTTTTATTATTCCAAAGTAAATTCTCAACAAATCATTAATAATCGATAGACTATTGCATTTTTTTAGGTAAAGCCTAATGGATAGATTAGTGGGGGATAGAAAAATGTGATGTAACCTATACATTAGTATAATGGAAATCTTGAATAAAGTCTGTTATTCTTCTTTATTGTTTAACATTATGTATAAGTGATTATAGATTTTTCTTATGAACAAACCAATAGTTCCTAAAGGTATGACCTTTTTTCTATGTAAAAGAAGAGAAACAATCAAAATGTGTTGAACTTCTTATGCAAAATCTGCCTCCCTTAATGGATCATGTATTTTTCTTGGAAATCTGATAAATCATGTTCTTTTGTATATGATTTTTCTATATGAAGACGGACATATTTTTGTTGTGATATTTGTTTACACGTAATTAAAAGAAATGTTTGATTTGGCATGATGATGTAGGAGGATAGATATTCATGAAACTGGCAGACAAAATTCATATATGGAACCAATCATTATTGTTAAATTAAGAGCAAAGTTGCCCTTTTTTGAGACGTCGGCTGGCTTGGTTATATTATCACAAACATGCTGCAAGGTTGAAATGTAAGATAAAAACAGAATTAGGAGGATTATTTCTAAGTTAGGCAACCAAAAACTATAGATAGAAGTTTCATAATTATATAACATGTAAACTTTATAATTGTTATCATTCAAGCAATACATAAATTGTAGGAAAGAGATAGCAAGTGTTTTTAAAAGAGCATTTCATCCAGCCCAGACATAACATCATCTTTTTAAAAAGTTAAAGTTAGAAAAAGAACATAGTGCACAACAATCTTATCTGACTGTTGCAGAATTTTTCTTATTTATCCTGTAATTCAAAAGAATTAGTTTTAAGTTTTAAAGCTTCCTCTAAACCATGCCTCCTACACTTGCCTTTCATATTTCCTATACATTTTGCAAGATGCAGTCGATGTTAAAGCGCCTTGATTACAGCATTTTCCCACAGAGTTTATCTTGAATTGGGAATGTCTAGGTAATTTGCTTCATTAATGGTCTGATCCCTGCAGGATAATGCTATTAAGTGTGAAATTTCACATGTTCCTTTTACCAAATATGGAATCTTATCAACTCTTGGCACAGAGAAATTCCACAGATGAAATTGGTAGATGTTTCCAGATTTTGTTACCCATGTTTATTTCACATCTATATGTAACAACATTTTTATTTTTATTTTTCCTCTCTCTCAGCATATCTGACTCCTAACATTTTTGGATGCAAAAGAATTTAAAAAAAAAGAAAACCCTGGAAAAACTTGTGAGGTGACTTTGCAAACTATTGAAAACCTCAGGGGGTTATTTTCAACTAGTCTAGCTGGATAAACCAATTACACTGCTAAAAAAACCAGATAATTGGCCAACAATTAGATTACAATACTGTTATGATGTGGTATTATCATCATGATACCAGTTAAAATTTTAGAAACCTGCTCAACTTATCAATTTTTTATTGTTGGCCTATTCATTCAATCACAAGTTGCAGCCTCTGAAGCCAAGGAGTTGATTTACTTCAGGGACCAGCCGCGTAGAAAAGTATATGCAGATCCCTTAGACATTTATGAGATTTCAGCCATTTTCTTGATAATCATGCTAGTGAGTCCCTCTGACAAAAAATGGTAAATGGATCCTTGAAAGCCTCATGGAAAGATATGAAAATTTTGTGATGAACAGTGGGAAACAGTTTTACCCTTATTTGTCACATAATTTATAAAGGATTTTATTGTATAAAATAAATTATTTAGAAATAAGATATTAGAAAAAAAGGGTTCCTTCATGGAGTAATAGTGACAGATGTTGACCACTACTTACATGAAAAGATAATTTCTGTAACAACCCTGCTTGTAAGAACCGTTTTTTTAAATCAGGCCATGCATCCTACAGAGGCCTCATTACAATATCTCTTTATGAAGCTTGCATGTCAGAAAAACATCTTAGGATATCAACAAAATTAATGCATAATTTAGAGGAACCTATTGTGATAATACCATCATAAAGGAACATTCACAATAAGACTCTTTAATTATGCCTCACTAATAATTTCAATAGTACGCACTTCCTGTTCATCTACAAGGCTAGCCAAAAGGGAAGGTGCTTGTGATTTGTTAGAAATAAGACACTTTGAGTGCTAATTTTCTTGATTTTTTGTTACAGGCTGGTCTGCTTGAAGTTAGACAGGATAAGTTCACCCTCTACCCTTTCTTTGGGATACTTTGCATTGCTTTATACCTTTTGGTCTGATTCTCCCTAGAAGGATTGAGTAGGGGCGGGGAGGGGGAAGGTAGAAAAAGTGAGGGTCAAAACTATTACAACAGATACCCTTTGGCTTATGGTAAAGACTTTCATTGAGAATTATCTTCTGCTGAATTTGGAGGCATCTTCTATATATGGCAAACACAAAGGTCAAGGGCCAATCTTAAATTTTAATCATTTTTGAGTCAGTAGTATGTATTGTCTTCAACATTTATCTGTATTTCATATTGGTAGTGATGATCAACTGGACATGGTGCTGAGTAATCATTATTTTGTCTCAACTGAATTAATTAATTAAGTTTCCTCTCATCACAAAAAACATAAAAAATATTGTGTTGTGACCTATGTTTTTTGATTATCATAAGCTCACACATTAAACATTGAATAGGAATCCTAAAAAAGGAGAGCAATAATTATCATAGCTTTGAGTATCATTATAAGCGGTGTTGGCGTTAAGTGTTGATTTTTATTGACCTCCTCCTACTTGAATATCTTTTACAGCCTTCCTTACAAGGACAATACAGGATATGAAAAAACCTTGTATACCTGATGACTTGAAACGTCTTTAAAGTCTCATTAATTTGCTCAGTAATTGGCAACAAGCTAGTGGATTGTCAAAACCCAACTGTGGATTCTCATAGATTTTTTTCGACAATTTTCTCCAAATGACATTTTTAAGGTTTGGAGTGTTCTTATCCTTTTGGGTTAAAGAAGTGAATCATGATGTAGGTGAACAACTTAATGGAAGAATTGGTCAAAGGAATTCAATCAATTTAGGATTTATGAAGTTATGGCTTTCTCATTGGAGAAAAAAATCTGATAATCATCTAACTATCTATGACGTAACTGTCACATAGACCTCATTTTTGCTTTGGAAATTTAATAGACAGTTGGAAATAGGTCATTGTGTCTGGGTTTTTTCCCTTTCCTTGACCTTAAACATTTTATGACCTCAACAGGTCAGATGAATCAGAATTCCCCATTAGTTATGCTTCTTTCATTTTACAATATTTCATTAATTTCAATCCAATTCAATTCAAATCAATTCAATGTCATTGTATTTCTCATAAAAAACAGAGGTTAAATGGATAGATACAATCAATATGCAATTGTTTGGCAATTAAAAAATGCAGCATAAACAATTATAGGCTCGCAGTCAACAAATATCCCAGAAATTGATAATTACAGAATGGGTTATTGATTTGATTTATTTGATAATTCTGAGAGTTATTCTTCTAAAGTTTTGTTTTATTCTGATATTGTGTTTATATTATAAAACAATTTAATGTAGATTATTGGTGGATGTATTTTTGAAGTAGATAATTGTTTAAATTGGAAAAGTCTTTTTTTAAATGGAAAAATATAGGTTATAAAAATCATTCAAGATATAATTGAGAACTTTTATAGCTTGTTGTATGGCAAATAAACCACATTTATGTCACCAATGATGAATTCAACATTATATGGTAGGATAGTAGATTATCACTTCAGTCCAACTGACCTCAAGTTGTAGCTTTTTTTAAAACAATGTTTTCATTTTTTTAAAGTGAAGGGAGAAAAAAATTGGTGGGAGTTATCACTTATTTTGATAGGAAGGTATTATGTTATTGAATTTTGGTTGGTCGCACTATAACTCAGTTCTTAATAGATTTTTTGGATGGAAAAATATATCCTGTTTGCTATTCCAGTACATTGATAAATAAAGACATGCTGTATCAAATAATGACAATTTCTTTGTTATCCTAGAGCATATAAAAGGGTATTTAGTTGTGGATAATATTCAATACTGCTGTATAAAATAAACATAGTCATATGGAAGCTTTCTCAGAAATCTCACAAATAGAAATGGCAGTTTAGCTGAAACTTTAAATATTTGATGTAAAGCCTTATGCCTCTAGTTCTGCTAAGAATTGACAAACTATTTTTATTATTTTTATCCTCTCCCATCAACACGTGTTTAAAAAAAATTGCCAAACTGTTGCATTATTTTCCATTTTTTCCCCCATGACCTTTCATAATATTACGGAATTTAATCTTAGAATTGCTACTTGAAATCTAAAGTATTTCCATCCTTTCAAAAGACAAAATAATTGGGTCATCATTATGAATTAGAATTGGATTTTGTGAGAAAAGATTGAAGAAAATACTGGAGTTTGTTATAAAAAAATCCAGAATGGTCTATTGTAGAGCATTACCATTTTCCTGACGTACATGGACATCTAACTCTTTTTGCAAGGAGGCTAAAGTGACCTCACAATTCAAGTTTTATACATTTTTATGTTGATTTACGGACAGGACTTGGTGAACAAAAAATAAAAACCAAATCAATTTTTATCTCAAGCATTTTTACTGCAGAAATCAAAAAAGCAAAAACCATGATCTTTTATAACAGATTCATAGCGACAATTCTGTTGTTTCAGTGGTTTGATATCTAAAAAGGTAATAACCTCTTAAAGAGAAAAAAATGGAAAATAAAATTCAACAAGATCAATTTTGACAATTCATTTTGAATGGAGATAACTTTGATTTGATTTATTAATAACAGAGAAGTAACTATTTGACATGTTCTAAATTATGATGACGTTTACACATCTTGACTTTTAAATTAATGGAAAAGTGATTTAGTAGACCCACGTTTATAAAACGATCTGCATTTTAAACGTGTATTCTATATATACATGTACATGTGCATATTTTTAATTTGCCTTATTTTTAACATAATTAGGAGGTGTGGGCAGATATCACACGTATTAGAATTATTAAATGAATACATTTAGATTATGCAGAGGGTGTAAGACCTGTGATATCAATCATCTCAAATGGTGGGGGCTGCTGAATGGACCTATATTGTTTTATTAATAGTTATGTTATCAAATTAACAGAATTTTAGTTTCGTAACATAACTATTAAAATCCTAAAAGGAAACCTTTTTAGGATTGTTATATCATCCC
The DNA here is from genome assembly GCA_033118115.1 of Pharyngocirrus eroticus. NCBI lineage: Eukaryota > Metazoa > Annelida > Polychaeta > Saccocirridae > Pharyngocirrus > Pharyngocirrus eroticus. The sequence continues at coordinate 23,608 of JAVSBT010187755.1, read as the reverse complement.
CCTCTTTCTTCTAGCTGAATAAAGAATAATACATAAATAATACATGTTTTACTCTGAATATGTTGAAATGGCTGTTTTAGTTTTATAACATATGAGTATAATCTAGGGGTTTGGATAATTTGTCACCATGAAAAAAATATCTCAAAAGAAACTGTAGGCTGATAAATGTAAGAAGGAAGTTTTTTTAAAATGTTTCCCCCATCTATAAACCAGAGGCCTTTGTAGTATTGCATGTAGTGGTGTCATATTTTGTCCCTGGCTTTTCATAGATTTTGCAGTATATCACTATTTGAGGGCCCTTGAAAAGCTGTAAAAAAGGAGGCGAGTAATGATACTATAGAATTTATACTCCTCAACATATTCAGTATATTTCTCCAGCAAGGAGTAGATATATTGTAGATGAAGTGTTTTATTCTCTAGATTAAACTGTCAAAACTCAACAGTAAATCCTAAATCCTATATCTATGGATACTTTAAATTTGTTAGAAAATTGTCCATAGCATCCATTAAAACATCTTGTTTATGCTCATTATTAAACTAGTGGATATTGATAAAGACAATTGTACCGATAAGTAATGGGAAAATAATATCAATTGCCTACATATTCATTCATTTGTAGCCGTTTTAGGATCTTTATATATGGTTTAGCTTATCAATTTCAGGGCGTAGGCTACAAATATAAGTTCAACTTTCCTCATATTTGATCACAAATTAATCCATTGTCCAGCAAACGAATTGTATCGTTGCCACTCTTCTTCTACTAGTACATTGTCTACCTTTTGTTGATTTAGGCCTAAGGTGTTTCTAATTTAGCTATGGGTAGCTCTTATTCAAATATTCATATATATTTGTTCAAACAGAATATTGATCTATCATTACATAAAGACATATTCATTTTTTTATCAGTTTTAATTTACTTGAAAGTTTAATAAATTGACCACCAAACTGAAACATAAATGCAATACAAGTGTTGCTATATTTTTTACTAATTCTGTATATCTGATATTTTGGCACCACTAAATCTTGTGTTGACTCCATTTTCCACAAAATATCATAAATAAGACAAAACATCACAATTTTTCCTATGAGTGGAGGCAACACAAATATCTCTAACAATACATTGTGTGTGCATGTAATCTGACTGATGTTGCAAGAAAGTAAAGTAAAGCCATACTCGAGCCATTAAGGCCCATCAGGCCGGTGCTTATCCCCGGTTTCTGTAGCACAAGCGACTGAGAGCTTTCACTCCCCCTGGACAGGATCCCAGAATTTTCCTGGTACCCATTTATCGTTTCCTGGGTGAAGAAGGGAAGTATGGACTTAGTATCTTTCCCAAGGACACAGACATGGGGCAAGGCGGGGAATCGAACCCTCAACCTTCCGATCCCGATGTTGCAAGAAACAGAGTCTTAATGAGCTCAACTGCCATTCATGACTGAGATAGAATTAGGCAATACTCAAAAATTGACAAGGGACATGTATTTTCTATCCATTTGATTTATTTTTTCTCAAAAAAAAGTCTGTTTCTTATACATGTATATATATCTGTTTTGCTCAAAATGTGAACATAATACAATCCCATAGGTCAGCATTCGGCAAAATATCCTTTCTGACCACCAGATTCTGATTGTTTGTAGACGGTATATTGACAGTAGATCTTGCTAGGTCTGAAGAATGGGTCCAGGACTCCAGGGACAATATTCTTTTCCCTCATAGTTCTATATGGGCTTGTAGAATAAATCTTGCATTATGAAACAAAGCAAATGAGAGACACACCAGATCTGATGACAAAAAAATCCAGCCTTGAATAAAGGTTGTAAATGAAAAGTTGTTCATTATGTCTAAGGACATACATGTAATGAACACACACACACACACACACCCTCACCCCTCCTGCTACATCCATCAAAACAAAAGCTTTTCAAATGGATATCTATAGGAAACTAAAATGAAAACATATACAGGAAAATACATCAATAGACGCACCAATGCAAGTTGCCAAAGAAGATGCATTATATGCCCCTCCTTAAAAACAGCAAGAGATAAGTAAGCTCCATACTTGGCAGTTATTTCCCTTTGTGAATATTAAGGACAGCAGCTAGCAGAGGAAGGCAAGTCTATAAGATTCTTCTTAAGCCAAGTTTACATTGGTCGATTTCTCTTATATAAACTTTGCCTTTTTCTTAAAGCCAGCGTTATAGTCTTCTGTGCGACTCATAATGTTTTGAAGGATATGAAATGTCTTGAAGTAAATAAAATGTGTTTATACTGACTAGAAAGTCACAAAAGTGGGTGCATGTGGCAATGCTAATAGGTGGAAAGATTTGTCAATACACTTCAAGTCAACTAGACTAACTTTAAGATTGTAAACAGGGCTTAAATATATACCCCTACTGTCAATTTGACAGTTCTTTTTTGACTCAAATCCTAGGCTAATTTTGGCTTTAGCTTTTTATTCAGTTTTTTAAACATTTTGATGTTCCACAAAAGTCACGAGGAAACTTCTGTTCTTGAAGCAAATATGCTGCACCAAACTTCTTGTGGCAGATATGCTGCACCAAACATGAATATGATATTTCTGAGAGAGACAGATGCCATAATGATTTATTTTTCACTTTTTTGACAGTACTTTGTAACCTTTAAGGATATTTCTTGCTGACATTTGGATAAAACACTGATATATTGAATCTTATATATCTGTATCAACACAAAGAGTTTTTTTTTAAAACAGGTTTTATAGCCAATCTTTTTTCAGGAAAAATACCCATACTAAAAATAATAATAATATTTTATTTTTCGTAACTTGTTACAAAAAGAACATACAAATATAAAATAACGGAAGGCTCTCAGAAAAGTGCGACTTATCTAGCTGAGTGCCCCTAAAAAAAGGTACATTGATGAAATAAACCATTAAAAATGGAAGTTTAGTATACCTAAGGCAAAATGTACAATAAGTTGTCATGAAAAATCCTTTAAAAAAATAAAATATGCTTGAACCATCAAGATATCTGTAATGGTTAAAAAGTTATGAGCATTTTAAGAATGCAAAAACTATCTAAAGCCATATTATCATAAATTATTTTTTGTTTTGTTCATTTCAACTTTCCTCATTGGATATCATACTTTAACTTCAAGTTGTAAAATTATGTGATTGAAAAAAATGACAATGACAATTTTTGCATTTTTTATGAAATGTGGCCACTCAAATCAGCAGGATTGGCTTACCTAGCTTAAACAATGACCTGGCAGTTGGCTTTCTGACAGAAACTTTCTTGTGGTGCTTAGTCAAATGTTACATGACTGTTGTTCAGCTTCATTGAATTATAACTTTATGTTTTCATTAGTAATAGAATTTCCTTGTTTCTTTCACTTGTCATGCTTAAATCCATTTTTATCTTTGAAATCATTTTTTTAAAACGTGTTTCAACCCTTGAAGGCAACAAAAGCAATTTGATTGATGGGAAAACAAAAGAAGAAAAACAATACAATAGGTATATGAGTATACATGACATTTCCTTTTTTGGCACTCGACTCATAATAAAATCAGTCTACAAATGAACAACTCATGGTATTACAAAACAAAGACAAATTTCACAATGCCATTAAGAGAAGAAAAGATGGAAAATTTGGTATTTGTTTTACTTTAAAGTTACGTCTTTTTTTGATAAATGAAGAGAATCTTTTGAAATGTATGTTTTATGTCTGCCAACTATACATCTTTGAGTGCAGGAAAGACAATGCAGAATCCCCAAAAATGAACGGTAGCTTTTCCAATGCTGTACATTGCCAATGAGGATGGACATAGACATGGTATTGCAAAACAATGGTATAGCTGTATGATACTATGCATAGAAGAAAAGATGAAATAAACAGATAATTGTTTTACCTTCAAATATAGTCTTCTCTTTAAAATGAAGAGAATCTTTGGAAATGTGTGTTTTGTGTCTGCAAACTAGGACTTGGTGGCTCAGTGACAAAGCATGCACCTAGAGATCAGAAGGTTAAGGGTTCGATCCCTGGCCTTGCCCCATGTCTGTGTCCTTGGCAAAGATACTTAGTCCCAATTTCCCTTCTTCACCCAGGAAACATCAAATGGGTAACAGAAATATACTGGGAAAGTAACCTGCTATAGACTAGCATCCTGTTCGGGGGGAATGAAAGCTCTCAGTAGCTTGTGCTACAGAAACCGGGGATAAGCACGGCCTGAAGGGCCTCAATGGCTTTACTTTTCTTTTAAACTAGGACTTTGGGTACAGCAAAGACAATGCTCATGATGGCATTTGGATACATTTCATAATACACATGGAAAACCAAAATATTGCGTTTTTCACAACGACGTAATCCTTTACTTAGATGAACAAATCAACAATAAAAAAAATTGTAAGAATGTTTCCCAATTCTTAGTTAGAAAAATAGATGGTATGGATGGCCTTTGGTGGTGCAGTTAAAAAGGTTCTCTTTAAGTACATATGTATTCTCCTATTACATTATTGTAAAGTTTTGTGTGTTACTATTGTACTACTAGTGAACAAGATCCATAAACTTTCTAACAGTAAGATTTATTAAATACTAAAAAATAACTAAATAATTAAAAGTGGTGTAGGATTAATTATTCAACTTTGGAACAATATTTTTTTAAGAGATAATTTCCTCAGAAAATCTAGCATGTGTTATCAAGAAATATGGAAGCATAGATTGTTAAACATTTAGTAATTTCTTCTAACATGCTAGGCCTTGACCCAACAATTATTTTTATAATTCCCACCTTGGCTTTAAACAGAGGTGAGGCTTTTTTATTTAATAACAATGAGCTGCAAGGTGTTTAGATTCATGGAAATAGAAAAGTACTGTTGTTCACCTAGTACCTTAGTTGTAAAATAAACTTGATATTTATTGACAAGGTAGTTGGGTGTTACCAAAGAATATATATGAACGTTAATGTACTATCTTTGGTGTTACATATGAGTAACATGTCGGAGACTTATTTTGACCAATTTGATCAACATTGTCATTAACTCGCTGATATGCTAAATTAATGATGCCTTAAAGATAGATGCTAAGAATAAATGTATGTAAGATGGTAAACAATAGCTACATTAATATCAGGTGTTTTCAGCACTTTACTTCTAATGTTCAATTAACTCAAGTTATTTTTATTATAGAGCATGAAAGTCAAGTTTTGCTTTTTTTAAACCTGTTTCAAAAGATATTTTTTTAACTGTTTGAGAAATTTAACAAGAACCTAGGGTGTCAGCAACCTATTCTACTCTTCAGCTTGAGGCTTTTTGGAAGGTGTTTGATAAAAGAAGTAGTTGATGAAAAGCCCTGCACTTAGGTTTTAGGTCATGGTGTATAGGATAAACATAAGGGCACCCTATCAGAACTGGGGCCACTTAATAACCCTATTGACCCACCAGACTTTGAATACTGCATTCTCTTACAGGACAGTGGATTTCCATCCCCTACTGTCCAAAGCATTCAAAATTGTAAAATAAAAGCTGGGGCAGTGGAATTTAAGTGTTGGAGGAAAGGATTGTTTTCTCCAACAGGTGTGTAAGGGACAGTGGGAACAAATCCTTTGTTTACCTCTGGATTTATATTGATGCTTTTAATGAATTGTATGATAAATATTGGAGACCTTTTTTGCCTTGATTTATCTGCACAACTTTTACTTCAACCACCAATGGTTGAATACATGGCAGCAGACTGTGATTTCTTGTCAAGTAGTGACAACATGTTCAGATTACATAGATGTTTGTTTTTTTAAATTTGCTTTTACTTGTATACAAATATCAATTTTATTATTCCACTACCAGTGTTACTGTTACATAGTCCAATTCAAATTTTAAAAATAAATTCTATACAAACACTTTTACTAATCAGTGAATAAGACAAGGAATTACAGTGATCGATTAAGATACCGAATGGTTTTGGACCATTGTTAAAGTATTATCTGGTCCGGCAGAAATTAGTCATTTTCTTAATAAACATGCTATCTGGTCTGGTAGCCAAAAATATCTAAATCAAGCGCTGAATTAACAGAAGAAAAGTACATGGATATTAATCTTTCTGTTGCCTGCAGACTTCTTTCTCTAATCTGTACTATGCAGAAGGAGCCCTTATAGAAGGCCTAGCTGAATTGGCCACTTGAATATCAGAAATGATTTAAATGAAAGATACCTTCTTAAATCAACTGAAACAGGAATCTTTCTCATTTATTGGTTCTGATCTATTTGGATCAAGCCGGTAACATTCAAAAGAAAATAACTTTCCACAACTCTTGATTTGCATTAAGTTAACATGTAGAACTGAGATTAAACACCAGTCATGTGACTCAAGATGTCTGGTGACCTTTACCCTTTTCTTATAATTATCTACTTTTTCAAAATGTATTTTCAAAGCATTGAGTTTAGGTATACTATTAATTATCTGGATAACAAAATTCAATCACTATTAAAATTGTATGATCACAAGTATTTAATGGGGTTCTATGACTTATTTCCTTACCTCATGCTATAGACACATCTAACATTGGGTATCTATAGTTAAGGCCTGTTTACACCTTGATTTTGTTAGTGCGATATTGTATGTAACCTGACAAATTCATAATAATAATCCTCTGAATCATTTGTTGTTTATGAAATGAATGCGTTTACACTAACAACAAACTCACAATAATTTAAAGGCCAAGTAAGTCTTGATACATAGATTTGCCAATGAACGACAGCTAGAAAGTGAGAAGGACAAGTCTTTAAAACTGCAAATTTACATGTATTTTCGAAATTGATTTTTGAAGTGCTTTCAGAACCTATACTAAACCGCACTAGCTAGCATAAAGTATGCATAGAGAGCCATTTCTTTGGAAAGGTTTCCCTGATATTGTAAAATAGTATTACAATCCCGAAAATAGTAATTTTCATGGGTTTTTATTTTATGAATTTTCGTAACAAGTTTGTTACATCATGATATGATTATGAAAAATTTGATTTCATTGTCTACATACATGTGCAGTGTATGGTCATGTTTTGATTAGTATGCATGAAGTTATCCATGTTATACAGTGAAAATGTTTGGTTTTATCCTTTGGATTAATCAGCTCAAAGCATTTCAAATGATATTAAGGGATGTGATAGGAGTCAACTCAAATTTCCACAAACAGTAATATCAAGTGGCTTAAAATTAGAGACGGAGGGCCAAATGACTCATAAAAGGGGGTCTAGCCCTTTGTCAAATTTCTCTGTCAGAGAGAGTCAACTGACCAACTAGGTTGAATAAAAGCGTTTTCTCCAAGGGTCAAACTGACTCATATACATGTAAGTGGACCCCTTTTGCAAGTCCATGAGTCTGTTTGACTTTTGGAGAAGTCACTTTGCCCATCCTAGTCAGTCAGTTGACTCTCTTTGCAATAGTGGCAATTAGTTTTGGTTTCTGCAATGGATATATGAAAATTATAAAAATTTAAAGTGCTACAGAAGGTTGACTTGCAATGGAAAGAATCAAAATACTATGCATATAAAATGTTGGCTTATACTCAACAATTCACATCCCATGGTATCCTTAAGATATTCAAGGGGTGGTTTCTGTTACAGCTTGGTTGAAGTTGTAAAACATTTGTTTAAAAATGTTACAGTCATCACTTCAATGAAAGGCTTGTACATTAAATCAGGTAGACTTCACTGCATCCACCATCTCAAAGCTTAGCCCATAGATGTAATCATGTATAAATAAAGTTAATTGTATACAAAGTGAATCACAAAATAAAGCAGATATTTGTTTCAAGTAGTGCAATTGATTTTAAGAACAAAAGAAATGTTATTTTATCAAAATTATAATTACTATCATTATTATAAGTTTCGATATGGTTATTATTATCACATTTTTCATTATCATCTAAACTATATTCTATAATTATGATCTATAAGGGACAAGGTAGCTCACTGACTTTAAAAGAAAAGGTCATGGCCAAGCACCTTGGTGTATCCCTGGGAAAGACACTTTATCCTTATTATCCCCACTACACCCAGGTGTATACATGGGTACTGGTGCAAGACGAAAAAATGCTCATACGTAGACTGGCTATAGCTGCTGTGCTGCACTGTTAAAGTTGTGCTTTCTACCCCCAGTGAGGGTGGAAAAGATAAATTTTATGAAGGCTCTGTCCATCTCGCCTATATTTGACCCTTCACAGTCCCCATAAGGTTTGTAGGACACTGGTCTTACAACTTCCCACTATCAGGCTTGTCCTTAGGTCTCACCATGGTTTGTTTTAATGTGTTTGAAGGACTGTCTTTTACATTTGTTGTCTTGGCTTGTATGTCCTCATTGGTAAAAACTTTTGTGATCTATAGTGTTTTCTCTGTGTTGTAATGTCCTGGCTACCCCCACCTTGTGTTCAAGTGGGTGGTTACTACTGAAATTCAAATATTGGTTTGTATGAGTATAGGTCTCCTATATATCTTAGTTTTAATTGTTCCATCATTATTTGCTATTGAATGTACATCCAAAAATGTGATATCTCTGTGTCTGTGTTAATTTCTGGTTCTATTGTTCCCACCAATTCCAATCCTACCACTAGTAGTACCAATGATCACAAATTGTCAGATTGAAAAAGACTACAGACAGAGAAGTTGAAAGCTCTCTAAATAAGCTTTAGATTTTAATCAGTCAAAAATGTATTGTTATATATTCAACTATACCTCATTAGATGAAATTACCTGAATCTAGTAATGATAATGATATTAATAAGAATGATAATGATAAATATTTATCATCCCTATAGGAAAATATTTTCTTTTGGAATACAGGCTTGTTATAGAAAGATATACCATTGTTTTATTTTAAAAGTCAAAACATCATTCACTTGCAATTTATTTTTTGCGAACTGATCCATCAGATCTGCAGTATACCACAACTACATTCACCAATTACGAGTTGAATCCTACAATCAGACAGTAGCCTATTTGCCGAAATGGCATCAGAAAATCCCATTGTTTCCGCATGAAGAGGCATGTACCTTCTGGATGTATATGTTCCAGCTAGTCATCTTTCTTGAGGAAAAAAAAAAGTCAAAGCTACAAATCCAGAAGTGCTAGACCCTTTATTCATGAGACAAGGCATATCTTTGGTAATTGGGAACTAATGAGCAGCTAGACTAGTATAAATTGAAAATTGGGATATGATTTTATTTCCTGTAGCTCAATTTAAGACATGTCATGTTGAAGATTATTTTAGGATTTTTTTAGAACTTATAGATCATTTGACAGTGAAATCGAAAAGATTGGGTAAAATTGAATTTGTCCATGCTTGAACTAGTTATATACTTCTGGTGGGGAAGCATGTTTTCTTTTGGAACATAGAAATTTTGAGAAAATCCTACTTAGGTCAAGGCCTTTTTAAGGTAATAGTGTGAATCTTATTTATTGACCTAGTTTCAATTCATATTAGAATGCTTACCTGTGGTGAATATAGGGATAAATTGGGAACAAATTTTAGATTGATTACCATAGTGAATCCATTAGTTATAAGAAGAAGAAATAGGTTTTTAGATTTTTTTTCATCTTATAAAGCTCCTACTGATATATACCGAAAAAGAATTTTTGGGTTCAAAGTATTTATTGTTTCAGCCATAATTACCACTCTAAAAATGTTCAAGATAATCCTCAGGATATATTATACAAATATATAATATTCTTATTATACAGTACTTCATCTTTTTTAAATGGCAATTTCTATGAATCTAGTTATAGCATTCTGATGGTGGAAATAGAGAAAGTGTGCCCAAAATAAATGAAGAAAATGAATTGTCACAAGGTCAACAATTACATCATTTGGTAAGAGCATTTTGTCAGCAATTTCTATTGTATCGCAAGTTATGACTGGTACGCGTACATCAATCTATATATATATAATTGTATGCCCAGGTGGTATGCCACATGTTTTATGCCAAATAAAACTAAACTTAACAAAATAGCAAAATATTTAGTTTTAAGGAATTTAGGTATATTTTTTCCCCTTCCGAACAGGTTTTGATGTAAGTTATAGCACAGTAAATGTTGAATCACACCTGGACTTTATAATCAATAAAGATTAAGGTAACAGAAAAGACACAACCCATAATTATGAATAACAATTGTTTGTTTGTTTTCAATGGCTAATTTTTTTTTTAAATTAATGAAATGTAAATATGAAAATGGAAAGGCCACACATGAATGTGTAAATATCAAGACAAGGTATCTAATGATAAATAAACCTGATTTCATCCCATCTACAATTATTTATTGGCCCATTTCCAATTAATCAAGTTTTTACTAAAGTTATAGCACAGTAAATTTTGTATCCCACCTGGAATTGTATATAATCAATAGATATTAAGGTAGCAGACAGGACACAGACCATATGAATAATAAATGTTTGTTTGTTTTCAATGGCCACCTATAAAAAAATCACATTAGAATGTCTATTTTTTTATCTAAGATGCTTTTACGTAAGGCAACAAAATTTTAAAAAATACCTTGTATTAAAAGATCATTCAATGTTAAAACAGATGGTCTTTGTTGCTGATTGAATGGTTACATGTTTAGTGGAAATCAGCATCTTTTTATTTTAAAACAGAGCCCTGATGAAGAAGGATTTTAGTGGTGTTGACATGTCTGAACAAATTAACCTTTTCACTGCTCTATTATAGTGATATTGCAAGGGGAATAAGCCTTGCTAGTCACTTATAGGTGATTGTTGCTTTTGGGCATTTTTCTTATTCATATTTTTTTGTTTTAGTTTTATACTCATCTGAGAAATACGAATATGTCTAATATAGGCCTTCAGCATCACAGCTTACAGTTATTATTTAGTGATTGAGGATACAATGAAAGTTTTACCTAACACACTGTATACATATCTATTGTTTACACACATTACTAAAAATGATAATATACTGAATATCAAAATGCAATGTCAATTTACAATCAATACCAGGTAAAGGCACCCCTACGTCAAATGGTAAAATCTAGAAATATTTCTAGTCGCTCAATTTGAGACAGATTCATAGCCATTAAACATAGGGGTGAAAAGTTACTATTCCCTTAGAAAAACATGCTTTAAAAGATTTTTATATTGCCATATTTGTCTACTAGACCATCTAGTGAACAAAGTCATATTAGATCAGAGTTACAAAGATCACAGTGAATAAAGCTCTCGGTAAGAGTAAAAAATTGTTCACCAATTTTTAAATCATTGACTATTGAAAATCTGGCTACATTTAGGCCTCCTACAAGGTATATGAAAATAGATATTTTTTCTCTTTAGATGCAATTTACATTGTTAGACTGATGTCATGTTGATCCTAGAGAAACTTTGGTCATGTCAGAGGAGATTAGAAAGTTTACCCAACCAGGTTAATTAGGATTACATAAAAAAGAGAAAACACTCTAAGAACTATTAATATACCTGTAAAATGAAAAGGTCAATTAGATATTCATCATCAGGGTACTAGTCTAGACTGCAGAAAAGTAGTTTAGTGGTTAGAACAGTGGGCGGGTAACCCTAAGGTCGTGGGTTCGAATTCCACCCAAAGTCAACAGATTTTTTTCTGTTGATTTTGCTGCAGTATAGGCTTGTACCCTGATGATGAATATGTAAATTTGTAATATATTTGAAATGCTGTAGTTCAGGTCTTATTTATTCACTGAAAAGGTCAATCATATCTGAAAATGAGAATTTGGTAACATCCTTTTTATAAAAAAACGGATTTGTTTATGACACTTTAATCAGAGTGTCACATGCACATAAATAAAATCAATCCCTTTTTCTGACCCTCAAATGACGCAGGTAATGAATGAATGATTCATTTGTGGTGAATTTTTTAAAAAGTGTTTTCAATTAACACATGTCCTTATCAGAGAAAGAACTTGAAAAGGGAGACTATATATTATGGAAATTACGAGAGAGGGTCATGCAACATCTATAGATTTTGCATTAATTATGCCATTAAAACTAAAGAAAATGTTTGTGTTGAAACAGTGAATTAAGTAAACATTGAGCTAGCATTTCCCAGACTTGTCTGGAGTTTTAATCAACTTTGAACATAATTTCATCGACCTTTCACATAATTTTCAAGTAGTATGTTCTGCTAATATAATAACAAGCAATATCAAAATGTAATTTGATTGTATTTTATTTCATACTGGCTATATTGTGGACAAAACGTATTCACTTATAATTATTAGGTATTGAATTCTTTAGGTATACCTGTGTATGATCAATATATATACTTGATTAATTATCATTGTAACATTTTGGGATGAAACCAGACAACTTTAGTTAAATATAAGTAGTTCTATTTGTTATTTTAAATTTTTAAATCTGGAAGGAAAGGTTCTTTTATGCTTTTTCTAATGTTTTAATACTTAAATTTATATTTCCCTTAGGTGATATCAAATTACTAAAACCAATTATATGTGTCTCCTTACTAGATAGAAAACATGTAATCAATGTATTAAAGTTGTTACAATAAAAAAGAATAAAGTGAACTGTCTAGTCACACTACATGTATACATTATTAAAATAAATGTTTCTTTTTTTATATGTTCAAGAGTGGTATCAAATTGTGGCTAGCCAAAAGCATATACTTTTATAAAACTTTTTTGTGTGTTGGAAACGATGCTTTTGGTACATATTCTATTACATATTTTTAAAAAAGCTCTGATACATACGTATTTATGCCATTATAAGTCATGTATTGAGAAACTAATACTTTGGGACATATTCTAGTACATATCAAAAAATGATATAAATGTATATATGTGACCTTGAAAGTCCTTCATTGAGAAAAGAAAGCAATCACCTCTGGTAGTGGCATATGAATACATTTAATCCACTTAATGAGTACCAAAGTGTATCTTTCAGTCTAATATCATCTCCAATGATTGGTGCTTATTTGCAATTTGTCCTTCCATTATCACCCTTTAAGTACGTGGTAGCCTCATTTTAGGAAATGCAATAGGATCCACTGTACCACAAAGCCTATCAATATTGCAGTGTTAATTACCCTTTTTGTCCACAAAAAGATACATTCTGGTAGAGTTGGAGAAGTGGAAATGCTAAGTTGAAAAGACTTCTGATAGTTTTGATATTACTACTACAACAAACTTCTTTCTGCACCTTGATATCTAGAAAAAGTATTGTCTGAGGAACCTGCGATCGAGCACATTTACTGAAAAAATTCTAATGTTTGGACAATTCAAAGAGCCTGACCATTCTTTAACGACTCATGTCATCTTTTGAAAGAAGAGTAGCCAGGTGATAGGCTTCTATCTACATGTACAAGAGAGAGTATCATGGAATAGATAGTTTCTAAAGCTGAATGGCTACCTGCCATGAAGTAGCTCAACAAAAAAACAAAATTTCTGTTGAAAATATGTACTGTAAGAGCAACAAACGCCCCCACCCCCCCCCACACTGCCTTGGTTAGACAAACTTTCAACATCATTGTAAATTTAAAAAAGACACAATTAAGAACCACCCTTGTCTAACCACAGCCAAACTAAACACCAAGTTAAATGCAGGATGGTCTATTCAAATCAGGGTCATTCACATTTGACAGAGATTTGTAAAATCTATAATTAATATACTCAGAAATCTATTACACTGTTTGACTGGATTAATTTTGTCTCAAGGTTTTACTATCTATTACTTTCAAAAATGTCATTTTCATATAATGGGTGATGAAAATTTAATCACTTTTCATCAAAAGTCCATTGACCTTGCTGGAAATTAATTCTTGGACACTATTGTGGCAGTGACCTTCTTTTCATAATGTAAAACTCTGTTTACATTGAGTCGATGTAATGTGATTTCTGACATGCTGCAATGATTTTCAGCTAAAAAGTCACTTCAAATCAACAGTGTAGCTGAAGTGTATTGACAAATCTTTCGACCTTTTACTAGTATTAGCATTACCATGTGCACACCATGTACCAGCTTTAAATGTTTGCGACTTTCTAGTCAGACACTTCAGATTGTTCAAAAGATTATGAGTCCCTCAGAAAAAAATAATGCTAGCTATATGAAAAAAGTCACTTCAAATCGACTCAATGTAAACACGGCTTAACATGTATAAAATTGGCACCTTTAAGTCTTAAGCTGATCTCTAGTAGAACTGTTCCCAGGTTGATCTGAGATCGGTGTCAGTCAGTGTATTGAGACTTTTGTGGATTTTGTTAGGTCAAAAAACATTAATGCTGCCTAACTTTTATTCTTTCTGGGTTGTCTTTTTTCTTTTCATTCCTAGAAATTAGGACCTCCTGTTGGTTTTTATTTAATCTTGAAATCCTTCACATGTACTCACAAAGATAAGTCTTTGATGTCTAATAGAAATGAATAGAGGTCACATTACCCCTCAATTGTGTACCACACGAACCTTTGAGAAATGATAAACTTGATATTAAAAAATAAAAAAATAAAATATGTATTAAATTTTGCACTTGATATTTAATACAGATTATGATTCTTTTGTAAAATTGTCATGTCCCTGTTTCTTTTTCTAATGAGTAATCTAAAGAACAGTTTTCACTTCAAATGTCATGCTTGCTCTCTTTTAAGGATAGGTATATTAGAATCCACTGTGAATGGCATGAAAATGTCATAACTAAGTGATAGTGATTCATCATAAGATCATCAAACAGTCAAGGTCAAATTTTAATTTGTACAATGGACAAGATTTGGGTCTCTTTTTTCTCAGCTGTAACTTCCATTTATAAATAGTGAATACATTAATACATGTGTTTTTTTTCCCATTAAAATGTAATTAGTGTCTACTGCATTTGACAGTCTTGACACTTTACTGAAGAGAAGACAGTAGCAAAGAGAAGGATCTTTGAATCAAGTTTTGAAGTAGGCCTATATTGCTGTTTGGTAACTTTAGTTTACTGTCATAGTAGATATGTAGCTAGATGGGTGATGTTCCTGGAGGTCTAGCTGGGGCCTCAAGATGATACATATGGGCCAGCGTTTTATTCATTATTTGTGTCCCAAATATTTAGAAATAGTCCATATGGGACAGTGGAAATAATTTCCTATGTTGACCTCATGAGGGGGCAGGGGGGTTTTCCTCTATGAAAAGCTAACCCTCTCTGAGAGTCATGTGGTATTACAGTTATTATTACAGTTTTCTTGTGTTGACTTGATATCCTATTGAATGTTTATAAACTAGTCTCAATTAAAGATGGCACAAGTTTTCAATTAACCATGAATGTATTTAAAGTCTTTTATTGGGGAATGAAAACTGAAAGTGTAGATTATTCCATATAGTTAACAATTGGCTTTTGTTTATCATGTGACATATTTGACAAAGTTTTTCTTGTTTAAAATGATAGTGTACAGGTTGGCAGGCTGGTATGATTGATTGGCAAATTTTCATTGTCTTGATGTAACATTTGAATACTCTTTCTATGCCACAATCTTTGAATAGCTTTTCAAATGTAAGCATCCCAACAATGCAATTGAGGTAAGTATGAAAATTTCCTTGTTAGCAGTGAATATATTCATTGTCAAATGGGATATGGTGACTTGGGACATTTCAATAATATGAATTATGAATTGTAAGGATAGGATAAAGAAATTCGGGAAATATTGTGGAAGGCCAGAGAAGAATTTCAGAATGTTGTTTCCAGAAAATTCCATCACACTGTTTTAGAAACTTGGCAACTTTTGTTTATGCTATACAAAATGTTGTAAGTGTAGGGGATAGATACACTGTGAAAAAAAAGGCTATCAAACTTTGTTGAAACACATAAGCCTCTGTGAATTTTAGCCTCAAATGATGAAGAAAGGGTGAATGAATGAAGCATTTCCTTTTTTTATTTAAAAAAATAACAGCAAGAAAAAGGTTGATGATTACTGGAAAATATCAACTCTAGTGGTATGAGTTTTAAAATCTTTAATGTAGGTCCTAGGGTGAACATCATTTCCTAAATACTGATGTCAATACCCAAATGTGAGGGACTTGGTACAAATAGCACTAAGTAATATTTGAAATGAAAGAGATGAATACAACATTAAAAGTGTAAATTGTGGGCAGTGGTAAAGGTCCGTCTTCAATTTAAAAAAAAAGAGTGGGTTTTAGATTTGAAATTCCAACTTTTAAATTGGAAAAGAGCCATATATTTCATAAACTTTAATTTGGCCATTTACAGGGCAAGGGTTTTGGTTACTATCATGGTATGTTCTGTAGATTAATATTTAGATATATACTTGGAAATAGATGAAAATAAAAGACATTGAAAGACCTAACAATTTTGTTTCTTGAAAATAAGATGGTATTTATGTACACTTCAACATCAATTAATCATATTTTACATAATCATATTTCTGGCAATATATGAGATAAAAACATTAAAGGACTTTACATATTTTGACTATCACAGATCTTCTGTAGATATAGACCGCAAAAATTCATCAACACTTAAGTTTGCATCAAATATGGGTGATTTATTATTTGTCTTCAGTTAAGTTTTACTGCAACACTCTTGTTTCATCAAATTGTTATTTTACAAGGAGAATTAACAGTTATCATATAGTTTTTTGTCCACCCCACTACACACTGTGTGGAAATAAGAAATTAATCTTGATTATTTTATACAATGATATGTCAATCCCACAAAAAGCTGAATTCATAAAGCTTTTGATATTTCTATAAAATCACAGTTATCTTTCTAAGAACAAACATAGACTTTTTTAAAATTCAAGTTGGGATGTCAACGTCCAGGTATAAAATTCATTGTGATAACAAAATAGATGGCTCACTTTGGAACACAAACTTCAATGACATCATCAATATTTGATTAATTCCTTGCACTATTAGAATTTATATTCCCACGAACAATAATACACCCAGAAAATCATAGCAAAATACTTGTTTAACAGAAACACAACAGTTGAAATTATACAAATAAAAAATACTAAAATATCCTTTCTATAATAATTTTTTTCAAAAATGTTCTGTTGTCAGAAGAAGGATATTTACACCGAAATTATTATAGAATCTGGACGGCCCTATCCAATAAAAAGTGTGTTGTATTTTTTTCAAGATATTAAAAACAATTTTCTTTGCATATTTGTAAAGATTACACTGCACAATTAGATAAAAAGTAAATTTTTCATATATTTAAACAGAACAGTCACTGTGTTTTTTTTATGTAATTTCATCATGTTCACTTTATGATAACCAAAACATACCCATAGAAATTTCCTGCTATACCAATCGACTTTAATTTTGTAAGTTAGGACCATTTAAATGTTTTCCGAATCAGTGGCAACTTTATTTGAATTTAAAAGAGGATATGTCATGTTAATGTTCATCTGTAAATGAACTTTCTGATTCTGTGTTTTCTGATTCTACTGCATTTCCAATTTTTTCACTCAAATCAACTAAAGCGTTTTGTATGTAATTTTTTTCATGATTGATATCTTCATCAATGGCATCATTAATTTCGTTAGCTAATACATCACTTTCACTTGGAATTAAATCATTGTCAAATAAACTTTCCTCGCTACTTCTCTTTCCTAATCCAGCATACCTCATTCCAGATGACATGCGTTTCCCTAAACCTGCATACCTCATTCCTGCTGCATATTGAGATTTTTTTCCAAGTCCAACATATTTCATTCCCAAGTTAGCTCTTTTCCCAAGTCCAATATATCTTAGTCCTTTTGAAATTTTCTGCCTTTTTCCAAGACCAGCATATTTCATTGCAGAATCAAGTGCTCTTTTTTCATCTCTTTCTAAACTTTCTATAAGATCATCTGAGCGTTTTCCCAAACCAGCATATCTCATGCTGGAGTCCATGGTTCCACGTTTTCCAAGGCCTGCATATTTCATACTGGCATCCATTCCTCTCTTTCCTAGCCCTATATATTTCATACTTTGGTCTACACCTCTTTTACCCAAACCTGCATAGGTCATAGCTGCATCCAGGGAAGATTTTTTGCCTAGTCCTGCGTATTTCATGCTAGAATCTAAACGTTTTCCCAATCCAACATACTTCATGCCTGGATCCATTTTTTTACCAAGTCCTACATACCTCATACCAGCATCCATTCGTTTACCCAGACCAACATATTGCATCCCTGGGTCCATTTTTTTACCCAGACCAACATATTGCATCCCTGGGTCCATTTTTTTACCCAGACCAACATATTGCATCCCTGGGTCCATTTTTTTACCAAGGCCTGCATATCTCATGCTAGCATCCATGCGCTTTCCCAAACCAACATACTTCATTCCTGCAGCCACACCCCTTTTTCCAAGTCCAACATATTGCATTCCTGGGTCCATTTTTTTACCTAAGCCAGCATATCTCATACTTGCATCCATTCGCTTTCCCAAACCAACGTATTTCATTCCTGCAGCCACACCCCTTTTTCCAAGTCCCACAAATTTGTGGCCAATGCTCACAGATCTCTTGGCATATCCTGTGTCCACATCCGCTGTGAGATCATTTTCTGCATCTACATTGAAATATAAAAAGAAAAAACCCATTATGAACACATTTTTTTAAATTTTACTCCTGTATTTCTTATGATTTTTAAGTCATATCTTATTTTTAAAAAATGTTAATATACATGATACCAGCATCAAAATCTTCAGGTTTTCTGACGGTTATTTCTCTTTAAGCAACACAAATTGATGAATGGATCAACATATTAACCCTTTGATCCAGTCTGCTCATCTTGTGACAACCATCTCATCCCATTTTGACATATCACGATGAATTTGATACTGATGATAGATTTAATTATTTAGGTTTTTCTATATATAGCTCACATTGGAAAATAATGGCAAACATTAATGAAAAAAGGCATAAAAACACATCCTCATGTGAATCATCTGTTCTTGTTTTTTGGAGTTTTCATTTGAAGCTAATATAATCTGCTGCCAATGAAAAAGATTGACCTTTGAAGTTGTTTAAGATTAGCTTATTGGGATCATAATACATGTGGCCTGTGTTCAGGACATCCTGAATGATAAAAATAGTTTTAAAAATCCAATAGAAGTAGAACTGATATACTTCTCATGATAATTAAAAAACCAATAATAATAATAATAATAATAATAATAATAATTCTAGATTGACATAATTATACTACGTTGCGTCAGATGTGACCTTTTTCATACCAATGATTTTTTTGTAGACTGACAAAGTAGCTGCTTTAAAAGCTTGGCATTTTAAATAAATCTTTGAAACTGTCTGTCATTTCTTAAGTTACTTTGAGCGTTCATTATCTTGAAAGGAATATTAGCCACAGTAAATTCTATTAACAACAACTAATATTTTGAGTAAAAAGTTCAGCTTTTGACTGGTTGTAAAATATGTTTACTTTCAGCTTTTGATCTCATCTGAAATATCTTGCAATCTACATAAATCAACTAATCATCTAGAGAACTTTTAAAGAGGATGGGGTTATTTGTTACTTTTAAAATCCGCTTATAGCATATTCACATGCCATTATAACAAAACAAGAAGAAAAAAAGATTTAACACCATTCGTGCCCCAGGCCACCACTCATGGTAATTTCATTGATACCTTTGTTGATTTTTATATAATTTAAGGGTTTTCTCATTGTTGTCGACGGAAAGCTCATTTATCTATTATTATCCTAATATCCCTGAAATAAATAGCCATAAATAACAGCCAGAGTTAACAGTCTTTCATTTTAAGATGGATGGATTTATCTTAGATATAAAAGATGATGATGTAAATCATACTTGCCTTGGATAGTACTTCCATAAACACTTGAGAGGAATAACACAATAACAATTCCGGAAAAGGCTCTTTCTGATACCATGGTATGGTTGGACCTATAAAGAAATAAAAACAAAATGGTTATTCATAAATGCAAGTATTTTATAACATCAGATGCTATTTAAATTTGAGGCTATTAACACATTTTGTCGTGCAGACATCAGCTTAAGTAATAGTGTATACATATAGTAATATTATGGTCAATAAGCAAGTGGACTTGATCTAAGATACATGATGGCTATTTCTGGGTGATAATATGTTGTTTCATTTATATTATTAGATTCAATTTTAAATAATGTAGGCTATTGACATATTGAGTGATATCTTATATCTCAACAAAAAACAAAAACATGCGTTGTTCATGTGATTTGGTCATGCATATATCAGCTTGAGTAATAGTTTATTGTACTATAGGCAATTAGTATGTGTATTTAATCTAAAATACATGTTTCCCCAACTGTCTTTCTTTTGAACTTAGTTTGTTTTTACAATTTTTTTTGTCTAATTAGGAGTTGATATAGTCTACTTGAATTCTCTGTATAGAAATAAAAGGGAAACTTTATACAGTATTGTAGAATTTGATCTTGCAAGATTATACGGAAACTTTATCATACTAAGATCATTTTGGAAATTAATAATACACAAGCTTCATAAAGGAAAGACTAATTAGCTAATTGATCAACTATAAGATTATCAGAAAATCATACACTTTAAATAATGGGGCGATCACTTTCATTACTATTATGTCTAAAGTGGGATAAAACTACTTGTTGTTTCTCTCAAATAGCTATTTTTAAGAGAGAATAAAAAGCCTATCAAATTAAAAAAAAGAATATAGGCTTATGTAAGAAATCTTCCTAGACGATCATCAACAGGTCATGACCCATAATTTCCATACAATATAGAAAAATAAGAAACTGTGTAACTGACTGCATCACTACGTCTTGTACAGTTTCTTCCTATTCCTTATAGCTGCTATAACAATGCAATGGTTTCAAGGGATATTCTCTTGCTTCTGAGTCTCCTTTTTTTTTTTTGTATCAAATTTAGGATAGCCAGCAACAATTATTATTCTCTTTACAAATTGACAAATGGTCCTCCTGAATTTCTTCTGAAGCCTCTGCTTTGGTTTACATGTAAGATGGGGCATATTTGCTAGATTTCACAGGTCTGTCTTTCCCATTTTGCAACATACAGTACAGTTAGGTGATCAGTTTTATTTTTTTATTTTCCAAAACCATTCATTAATGGTTTGATCACACAAAAAAATGTGCATGTTCTAATTCTGTCATGTCTAATCCTTGACTAGCGTGACTATGGTAATTTTTCCTTAAGATTTTGAAGTATCAATTAGCTTTATTTTGAAATCGGAAAAAGTTCTGAAGAGGTCAGAGACACATGGTGATTGATATCCCTGGAAAACAAGACAGTCTCAAATAATTTTTTTAAGCCTATGAATATCATTGGTTTATCCTCAATAAATATATATTACCAAAAAAACCAGGAATTGGTCTTATGCTTTAGCAGTAAAGCAAGTCTAAGTTGAAGTGTAGAACAACAATATTCTGGATTAACTTTCTTGGTACTTTTTTTGTTTACAAAATGTACTGAAGAAACAATAATGCTCATCCTGAAATAGTCGCCATTGATTCAACTTTCTGGACATAATTCTAACCTTTTTTTAAAAATACAATAGCCTCTCCTAGTGTGGGTGTATAGTATATCTTTATAAAGTCTTATATTCTGTTCTATAAGATGATTTATCAATGCAACTGAACACAAAATATAATAATTTCTTGCAGAAACCCTTAATTTTCATCCCACAAATTGCAGCTAAATTAATTGAACCATTTTTATACCATTTATTATGTTGTAACAGAGCCTTTGATCACTGAAAATCATATCTTGATGTCTGATCTATACATTTTGAAAGACACCATCATGTAATAATTGTTTCCAGGAACTTCTAATCTAATGAATATTCAAATGAAAATTGTCGTCAAAGGCATTCCAGGAAAAGCTCTTCATCAATAAAACAGTAGAAGTGATATTGGTTTGACTGTTGGTAACATTACAGAATCCTTAAAGGCGAAAGAAGACAATGCAAGAATAATGAAAAATGTATAAGAAAATAACAGTCTTTAGGTCCAAGGTATGACACTTGCATAAGCTATCAAAATTAATATTTCATATCAAAATTAATGTTTTATATACTGAATAGGATGAATTGATGATGATGATGATATTGATAAATGCCAGTTTCTGTGTAGTGCCAAATCAATCATAGCTTCACAGGTCATAAATTAAATTAAACAATAAACACAATCAATTTTTCTTTTTTCTTAATTCTGCAAACAAAAGCCAAAATAAAGCCTTCTCATATAATATACCTGGCATATTAAAAAACAATGAGAAACATGCCCTGACAATAAAACATATTTTTTAGCTTTAACATTTTGTGGCAGATGCTTTAACATATATATAAGGGCCAACATTCAAAAAACTACAGTAAAGGAACAATTTTAGAAAGGCATCTAATGTAGTAAAACAATATCTCTGAAAATCATATTGTTTGCTTGATTTATTCTTTCAAGACAATTTATACATTGAATTTTCGACAATCTTACAATGTCATATTCATCTGAACAAATTCAACAACATGTAAATTGTCACGAAAATAATTCAAGCAAACATGATTTTTCGGAGTAAATGTTTTACCATATTTTTAGTGGACATCATCTGATATTAACGCTTTTATGAGATGTTAATTGTTTATGTCAAATTATCTCATAATGACAGATCAAATTATGAATTTATAGGATCAAGCACATGATAGTATAACTATTCTTGTCCTCCATTTTCAATGAATGGTTTTATCCAGTGATACAAGAATGTTAACCAGTATTCATCCCCAAATTTACATATCTTTCCAAGCATTTATTTGCTAATTGGAGTTGTAACCGAGCTAGGAAATAATGTAAATTGCTTCAATTGTTTGTACTCATCAATATTGATTAAGATTAAGAGAAATCTGATAAATCCTAATGAAGAATAAAAGGTACTAGAGATCAACCCATAGCAAGAATCTTGGCAATGCATATCCTATGAATTTATAATAAAAATAATTCTGAAAATAGTTCTGATACATCAGAGAAACAACAACTACAAAATTGAGAAAACAAATCTTGAAAATTGCAAATGCATTTACACTATAGCATTTTGAAATGTATAAAAAAAAATATTACTAGGTTTCACTTTAATTTTTTTAAAGAAAAGGATCTTTCATTAAAAGCAAAAGTTTAACAAAGAAATGTTTTCAATATGGCTGCTTTGTTTCAGATAAAAAAAAAGATTACCTAGCAAACTAGAATTAGCTATTGAATTGCAAGCAAAAAGGGAGCGATAATTTTTTTACTAACAATTATATCAACAATATTAGTTTTCTCAACATGTGGTCTTTCACACCATTGCTGCAAATTAAAGAAAATTTACCATTCTGATGCAAATGTAAATGTTATTTATATTTAGTTACAAGAGATAATTAGTGTTTTTCAATATTAGATATCTGAATTAGCACCACAAATTGACTTTCTTTGAAATACACCCAAAACACAAAAAAATGAAATAAATATTCTATATAATTTCCTGTAATTCATTTTTATTTGCACTCCCAAAGTATCATCAATATACTGTTGGGTATGAATATTAAGTAGTGAGAGAGGGGGAGAAGGGGGGGAGAGGGAGAGAGAGAGAGAGAGAGAGAGAGAGAGAGAGAGAGAGAGAGAGAGAGAGAGAGAGAGAGAGAGAGAGAG
>JAVSBT010187644.1:0-12519 GCA_033118115.1 Pharyngocirrus eroticus | reverse complement strand
GTAAAAGTCCCTCGGTACCCCCCCCCCCCCCCCAAGTGAGGTGTAGTCCATGAACGTTTTTAACTTAGAAAAATATGCACAAGAAAAATGCTAATTGTCTCACCAGATGTCTGTTAAATATTAGTTTTAAAATGCTGCAGGAAACGGCATCCTTTGATTGATAATTGAAAACATTGTTTTCATGACCTTGTTTGACCTTTATAGGTGTTATTCCTCACAAACAAAAATTACTCTATGATTAGCCTGTATTAGGAATTGCAATTATATTGTTAGAAACATTATTTTGGAATTTTGATGGTTTTAAGTCCTGATAATCAAAGAAAATATCTGAGGGGCATTTCCATGTTACCCCTTTTCCACTTGACAAACTTTGTCATGGCATATCTCCTCAAGTTGTATGTTTTCAGGTTTCTTTGCAAGTGTCAAATGAAATGAAATGTATGCAATGATAGCAAAACTAAATAAATGGATAAGCTAATTAGTTATTAAGAAGACATTCATCGAGGCATTGCTTCCGTTAAAAGGAAAAGAAACATTTTGTTTGCTAGGTTTTCCTCACACAATGAATGCTACGGCCAAAAAAATACTTGTAATTCATAAATAACTATATTGACTACCAAATGACATTGAAAATTAATTAATTTTATTTTTGATAAATTACTAAAATTTGAATAAATAGTGTGACTCACGTTATGTTTGACTCATCTCCCATATTTTGCATTATCTTCCATGTCTGAAAAGCATTCTTTCCCCCATCATCATCATAATCATCATCATCATTTTCGTGTCCGTACATTCGTTAGGTATAGGATATATGTATAACTTAAGTCAATTTCAATTTTAAAAATCTGTTCAATGACGGAAATAATTTAGGGGTTTTTTTTTAAACAAAATAAATAATTCACTCACAAACTGAAAGGGGTTCCCCTTCTGGGGAATCCCTTGACGTATGTGAGTTACATAAACACCCCCCCCCCCCCCCCCCCCCATCATTTCATTTCTGCATTATTGTAGAGGTGATCAAGGGCCGGAAAGCTACTCTGTATAGTTCATTGTGATGTATTGAAAAGGTTTTAGAAATTTATTAACATAAAATAAATTATCTTTAGATTTTAAAGGCAAAAATCATATTTTCATCAGCATTATTTTGTACAAATCCTATCCATGTTGACATGTTTTGATTGAATTCCATAAAATGTAAGAGTTATTCAGGGTGAATAAAGTAAAAGTTATATAAATATATTATAGACTCACATTTATTTTCAATCACCCACCCATAATTAAAGTGCATTTTTCATTCAAAATCTCAGTAACTCTTTTCCCCCTGAACTGAACAAAAATGATTAATATGTAAGTCACTAAGAATTAGTTTTCTCAAAACAAAATTCAAAGTTAACAGGCAATGTAATTAAATCCTAAATTTTTTGCTTTTTTTTCGTAGACAATTATCTAATAAAATTGGCATTTGGGATTCTGGTAAACCGTAATGGCACTGCATCCTGTCATAGAACATATTTGAAAGTATCTCGAGTAGTTGAAAGTAGTTGGAAAACACCATGATATTTCATAAAAATATTGTTACTTAGGTTATATTACCCTATACCCTATAATCTGTGACACTTTTTACAATGTTTTAAAATGATTTGCATTACAATTTTCAATAACTTCGGTTTTGGGGGGTGTATTATACAAGATCTTTTCTAACTATAGTTGCTATTGAATTGGTGATATTATTTAGCAATGAGTTTCATATACGATACTTATATATTTTTTTAAACGAGGTCACAAATGCATAATAGCTTTATAAGCTTTTAAAAATGTAATCTTAACTTAATATGCATAAACTGCGAAATTAAGATATAATCACAGGTGTATAGTGTTCAAATTGACGTGATTTATATAAATTGGATATTAAGTTTTTGTTTTAACTTAAACCAGTAATTAGTATGTTACATGTTTACATTATACATTTGGACAGATAAAGGACGGTTAAGGTTTCTGTTTGTAAATCTGTAATATGGTTTGGTTTGGTTTGTTTTTAATCACGAATTAGAAATAAATTGAATTCTGTATATGAAAAAAGTGTGAAGTTATTTGCTAAAATCAATTCAACAATAAAAAGGTGAAGTTGATAATAAATATATAATTTGTCTAGGATAAACTACTTATTGAACTAGGAATACATCATTGTGATGTCAACTACTTATGTGTTTATGGACACAATGTATAATTTAGTTTAGTGGTGGCTTTTTACATTTCAAATGAATTTTATGAATAATTTGTAGAAAGACCAAGTACAACAAAACTTTTTTTTTCAATTCATTTTATTGTGTGTATTAAATCATTCTTGTTTCCATATGAAACAGTACAGTATATTGTGAGAGATATAACCTTGTATTTACTAAGATCAACAATGTTTTTTTTCTTTAATTTATCTTATGCTATGGTCACAATTGCACGTACGAACGATTCTTGGACTATTTCTTAAGTCTAAAAATTGTTAGTACGGCGTTCGTAAGAGCAATTGTGACCGTGTCATAAGTGTCACTTTTGATTATTGTTTGCAAACAATTACCCAAAGACAAAGTAACGAATTCTTGTATTTTTACAATACATTACGAATCCTGTTTGTGGTAGTTACTTCAAAAATATTTATAACCAAAAAAGGATGTTCTTTAGAATTGATTTCTTTATGTTTTGATATACTGAATACTACATGATAACTATTATATAATTATTATACATGTATACCTTCCACCATATTGAGTATTTTTATAATTATATATGTATTATTTTTCCTTTTGCCAGGCCCAACAGTGGCTGTAGTTAGACACTGCATTGAAGGTTTTTGAATCTCTTTTTACTCTAATTTAAATAGAACTTGGTTTGAATTTGTTTCCAGACACACTTTGTATTGGGAATAAAAGGATTAAAATAGATTTAAATTAAAAAGAAAAAGTATGTTTAACCAAGCCATTGACATTCATTATCCTGCACTATTAGAGTTTCAAAAGAAAGCTTGGAAGGGAAGGGACGTTAGGATATGTACGATTTGGTACAAATAGGTCATAGATATTGGACACAGGGGTAATTTATTTTGGCCTGGAATAAGGAAAGATAAACTAATCTAGTGATAATACAAAAGGTACAACTACAAGTATATTAATATAAATTTATCATTAATTTTTCACCATTACCATTATATATTAAGATACACTAGTTTTTTTTAAAGCTATTTGTCTCGAATATAATTGCTTTGTTGTACTTGTATAGCTCTTCCTTACTGTGTTACCTATAGTAAAAGCACACTCCTAGGATTGTTAGTGATAAAATGGAGTCAACAATAGATTTTATGGTAACAAAATATCACTATTATACTTTGTGTTCGTTTCCCACAATTAATATAAAATATTACTGAAACATAGCATCACTTATTCAACGTGTATAGATATCATTAAATCTAGTGTTAACTTCATTTTACCACTACATATCATCAAAAAGAACAAACATAACTAAATTTTAAGAGTGTATAATTATTTCAAACTAGATTACATAGTCACAAAACTAATACATTTTGTTTTGATATGACTTCATATTTTCTTAATCTCTTTTAAACGTATACAGTACGTAAAATGAACGTTTAATCATATACTACAATTATTCTTTCCAAATGCTATAAACTATACATAAATTGTGATATTTTATGAATAACCCGAAAACATAATTATATTGAAACAACTTCAAAACAATATGATATGACAGTTATTTGCCAGTCCCTATACTTGAAATAGATTAGTCTTAATTCAGGTTAATTAGGATTCCTGCATAATAGGGGTTATATGCAAGGCTTCTGTTTAAGGAGAAGGTTGAGGTTGGTCAAATTAAACTCAAAGGGACAGGTAAAATAAATATTTTACATTTATATGCATGTATCAATAAAATGTCACCATCACCATGATATAGTTTTATACATTGTCTATTTCTAATCAATTATAAATAAAAGTCCTTTTCAGTGATTATTTTATATATCATATCGAATGCATGTAGTCATACATAAAAAAATTAGTCCAAATAGTGAAAACATTAAAAATAACACCTAAAAAACATAGAACATAATAACGTCAAATAATTAATACACCACAGTGTCCAGCCAATTCTCTGTGTCAGGAGCAAGTTGTTTTTTACAATTATTAACAGCTACCTTATTCCAATGATTATTGACAGTTACCTTACTCCCTAAGGATTCACATGCAGTCAAACCAAACATACTGGAGCACTTGTACATTTTTTAGATAATTATTTAGTATAAAATTAATGAACAATACCAAAACATTATCGGGACACTTGTACAATTTTACATAGTTTAAAAATAATGAAAAATAACCAAACAGCGGTAAACTAAAACACAAACAGAATGTATTTATATAATGTTTGTCTTATTTTTTTTGATAAATACAAAACATTCTTATTGAATATAGATGATACCAAACAAAAAATCATAAAGTAGTAAAAATAATTATTTCTAATAAATATTTCTGTTGCATCAATGGCCTCTACTGGCCTTCATTAAAGGCCTTTATCTTCTCTAAACTATTTGAAAATACATAATGTAGGTGTCACTTGATGCTCGTATTTCTTGAAAAATATACCAGTAACATATAAATTATGATTATCATTTTAGTTCAAAGATTAATCCTTTACCTGACAGTAATATATTTTCCCTTTATATGATTGCATATTGGAAAGAAACGGATTTTAAGAGATTCAATATAAATTGAGGGTATATTTTCATAAATGCATTGTAATTTTCATATGAAAAAGACAATAATATTTCCTCCAACTGTACCTTTTAAAAGTAAAACCATCTGGTTATCAAATTCGTTTCATGTTATAGCATACATTACAGGTGAATTTCATTTTTACTATATTTCAACAAAAGATGTTATGATCTTGATTAAAAAATTATATCAATTTGACGCCATACAGTATTGATGCGTTATCTATTGCTTAAAAGCACAGAACCTGATCTAGATCTAATTCAAAATGTCAAAGAATACCCGGGGTTGGGTGGATTTTGCATTATGACGTAGGTATGCCATTAAAATCGTCTTTACAAATAGCAACAGACACAAAGAATCTTGTCACTAGGCTATTTTGCTATGTATTTCTCTTGTGATGAGATGCACCCTAGTGAGATTTTTTTGGGGAAATTACTGAGCTGACCTAATTGCCTTAAAGACAAGCCAGGTCAATTCAGCCCATAGACAAGCCGTGTTTTTTGGTAAGTAGGTATATAGTTTTCTCTTCTTTGTTCTGTTGGGGAGTTCTATGCCCTACTCGTAACACTCAAACTAAACACTATCCTTATGAAATGAATCAAAATTACTAAATCATTACCAGGAGTACTAAACTAAGCCTAAACGTTCAACAGAAATCTAGAAAAGAAATTGTTTACTGAAAATTATAAAAGATACTAAAATTAGTTCATTTCAATTCTATTTGTCTCTGGTGAATCACATCGTTTGTCAAATGAAAATCTAAGAAGTGTAAGGTAATCATATAAATCATAATTATGCTGGTTTGTAACCATTATAGAAGTATTGACAATGATAAAAAAAATTCAAAATTCTGCAAAGATAGGTGCTTGGCTCCAATTATCTTTTTCAAACCATATTATACAAATTACGAAGAATCATTATGTGAGAGATTGAGAATCTCTGCTGTGTGAACTACTGAAATACTTATATATAAAAGCCTGATTGATCCATTTTTCTATAGAGACTAAAAGTTATGTAATATGACCTTGAGAAAATGCTTGAATCTGTTGCCAAACAAAGCAATACACCTTTTCACAAAGTAGTATTGTAGAACAATTTTGCTTGGAAAAAGGTAGCACTAATTTGCTATTTTGGCACCAGATTCAAGCATTTTTAAGGTCATATTATATAACTATCAGGCCCTATTTTTCATTCTCAATCTGAATAACCTTTAAGGATTAGCAACCGAAAGTGTTACTTTTTCACTGTTGTTTTGTCCTACATTAGCAGCATGCCCAAGAAAGTTCTATACGGGGCTGAAGAGACGACTCTTAACATTAAAGTATTCTTTTCATTTAGATAAATTTGATCCCCAATATTAGCCTCAATAAGAAGTGACCTTGCAATGGTATTTTCATCATAATTTTCAGAATAAATGCCGGCCATAATTTCCTGATTTTTCATTACATATGTTGTTAGAGGTATGCCGTTATTATAGGCGCCAGTTGTAACATGGAAGTAATACAGGCCAGGAACACGACAAGTGAAAATACTATGATGAAAATCATTTCCCTCATTCACATAAATGTCCGTAAAGACGACCGGATTCATATCAGTTGGATAAAAAAACTGCAATTGTATATTGACAGCATAGAATGCAATGGGTTCAACAAAAAGTGGATCATACAAAAAAACGGAAAGGGACGTATCAATGCCAGGACTACCTTTGAATCTGGGCCCAAACATCCTATGATCATTCCCTGCGATAATCGTGATCTCGTCACCTTGACTTAGATTGAAGAGCATAGATCTACTGTAGGAGTAGTTATACTCGTACTCACCCTTATTTGTTTCACTTGAGACCCCAACACAGTTACCTGTGCAATGAATCTGAACCCATGCATAATCCATATTAATCGAAATTGTAACACTAAGAAAGTAAATACCGGATGTGGGCGCTGTGAACTTGTCATCAAATACTATTCCAAGTGTGAACTGAACATTAGATTTTGAAAATAATGTCTTTTCACCCCTAGTTTCTGTGTCCGTATTTAAACCTAAGGTAAATGCTACCCCTTCAGATTTCATCAACCCTGAATAACTGAATATGGACAGGGAAGTAAGGCGCAGGTCTGAATCATTACTACTAGCATATTTGTTAGCTGATAGAAGTACTTTAACCTCATCACCTTCCTTCAATTCGATCAGAAGATCCCTAGACACTGTATCAGCAGCAGCCATATCGCCACTGCTTTCGTGATCCCTAGGTTCGGAAATTTGAACCTTTCCTTTTTCTTTTCCATTTGCGATCAATTTGAGTTCAGTTAATTGACTGTCAAACACACCAGTGCTCATACTGAAGAGATAAATCCCATTTTCAGGGACTTTAAAGATAGACTCACTAAATGCTAACGTGTGGTCCAAACTTACATCGTCAAAGTTAACAACTTCGTCTGATGAAGGAGATAGATTTCCGGTCAAAGTTGCAAATACTGCCACACCTGAAATTATATACAAGTATACACCTTCAGTTATTTTAAACTTTGTTTATGCATTTGTATTCAAAACTATTAGTGGACCGACTAGATGACATTGCTCACAAGAGAAGTAGAGTATGACTATGAGCAAAGATTTTCAAAAAAAGTTGCCATGAGCTGTCTTTATTATGATAATTGGTAAGCCTATATATAAAAGTAGTATATAGTTCATACTGAACTATTTGACCTTCATGCTTTACAAAAGTGTGATGTCTGATCCAAATAAAAGGAGCCGCGCCAATAACCAAGACAAAGGTCTTAAAGTACTCAGAAGTCTTAAAAAATGTCATGATTTGTTGAATAAAATTCAGTATTAAACCATATCAGCAAATATGTTATTGGTTCCAAAATCCATATCTAGCAAAAACTATTCAGCTTTGGAACAAGTGTTTTTATTAGATAATTGTTTTCTCAGTTTTGTAAAAAAAATACATTGACAATACTCGCTCTAACGTTTCTAAATGATATTAATACACTTGGACTTGCACTTTGATGTGTGTTTAGCCCCTTAAAGCAACAAGCAGCTAAACACTTAAACATAAACAATTGAGATGCTCCACATTTCTAAACACGTTAGTATCTAAGTACGTTCCAAATTTGAGACAAATATCACTTGGAGTTTCCTATCAGACTGTAAAAACATAGATATATATTTGTGTACTGTCCCATCTATTAATCATGCGTCAATTTGAAATGGCCTTTTCTAGAATTAACCATGGGGTTAAATATGCAAAAGGAAAGTAGACTTATACTTACAAGTAGAATAGATTGTGCAATTATCAAATTCCAGTTCATCTCCTTTACAAGGTCTTTTCATTTCACTGGGGCCATCTGGTGTATAAATGCATTCTCTTGTCCGATTCATTTCTCCAGAACATTTAGATGGACATATGCTCCAGTCAGACCATTCACTCCATTCTCCAAAGATAACTAAAAGAAATATTAAAACATATAAGTTGTGGTTAGACACAATTGCATATTTCGATTAAAAAAGTGTAGTTTTAATCGATATTGAAAAAGTGTGTTTACTGTTCAGTCACATAAATAAATAATTATGATAAAAATCCTCCTCAAGATAATTCTTCACCAGTAGGGGTCAACATAAAGATATTTGTGCACTATATAGGTCTGCTTTTGAATCCACTGCTTGAGTGAATCTACACAATGGACATTTATTCAAACCTCGGACATATAACACCCCCCCCCCCCACCCCACCACCACCACCACCACCACCACCACCACCACCACCACCACCCTAGAAGTCAAATATAGGAGTCCACCTTGATCACCTTAAGAATATCCCATGCAACTCTGTAACTCACCATTACAACCTTCCAACGGTGCATCCCAGTCTCCGTTGATGTTACATGCCCATGTCTTAGAATTAGTTCCAGTTTCAAACGTCATCCCATCTACACATGTCAGTGTCATGGTGTCTTTGTATTTGTATTCTGATTGGCGTTCCCCAGTGACCTCTGTGTTGTTTGGTAAACTACTCAGCGTGCAAAACAGAGCTAAGTAAAAAAAAAAGATAGTCGAACTAAAGTATGTTCTTTAGTGATGATTTTTGGAAGATGGAAATGTATTATTATACTTTATCATGAAGGCATGATGAATGTCTTTAAACAAAGCCAAAATGTTAGTGAAACCTTTGTATACACCCTTACAGCGACTGAATCTGAGTTTAGATCACCACAATACAGAGTACATATGAATCTGCTCCGCCTAAGTCAGAAATTGGCTATTATCCGTAGGGGTGTATAGAGATCCATAATTTTACTTAAATTTTAATCACAACCAAACACTGAAGTTAAATCCAACTGGATTAATAAAACTTAACATAGGACTGTTAGGGAGTCTGTTGCAGGGAATAAAAATTCCCAATTTGATTCTTTAACATTTTCACTGACCTTGACAACTTGTAATCTCTTGATCCCATTCTCCAGATTTTAGGCACTGGATCACTTGTGTTGTATTGGTTGGATTGATCCAATCCAGACTAAATCCTTCCTTACATTCAATTACCACCACATCCTTGTAGCCATTATTGGAAGCATTGCCTTTTGTGATATAATTATCTTCCAATTCAATGACATTTGCGCATTGGGTTGCTAAAGAGAAGAATTAAATGGAGATGGCTCAAAAAGTTTTGTTTAAGTGATAATGACTAAGAAAGATTTCGAATCCATTCCAAGGTCACAACTTACATTGGTAATTATCAAACTTTTTATCAGGGATTTCCCTGGCTATTACAAGCCCAAGTTTTCAGTGTCTCTCAAGATAACTACAAAATCAACTTTTTCTTCCTTTCATTCTTGCAGAAATCATGAATTACGAAGATTTCTTATCTTACAATTTGGATCTAACATAAATATAAATGATAACAAATATCCCCTCTACCCCCTACCACCCTTTTTACATTCAGTCATAAATAAATCTAATAACCTTGACATTCTGGAAGATCAGCGTCCCATGTGCCATCTTCTGTGCACGTGATGGCTGCAACTTTATCAGAAGGATCTTCTGGGTCCAAGCTATAACCTTCCACACATTTGGTAATAACCATGTCTTTGTAACCATTGACCCCAGCACTTCCTTTGATGATTTCTCTGTTTTCTTGAAAAGTCACGTCTGAACAATTCAAGGCTGGAAGGTGATAATGGGGGTAGAGGGTAATCAACATTTCTATAAATTGTAAGTTTCATGACTGTGTAAGTAGACAAATTGATAAACAAGTAAGTAAGCAAAAAAGTAAATTAGTATGTAAGTAAGTGAATCAGTAAGTTATCAAGTAAGTAAGTAACTAACTAACTAATTAAGTGAGTGAGTAACAGGATGAGTAAGTAATAGAGTAAGTGAGTGAGTCAGTAAATGTATAATTGAGTGAGTTATTGAGGGTGTGGGTAAGTATGTAAGTAACTGAGCTATCAAGTAACTAAATTAGTAACTTTAGGTATACAGCTTTCACAATACCTTGACAAGCAGTGACCTCCCTGTTCCATGTTCCATCTGTTCCACATGTTATAGTTTGATATATCACATTTCCTTGAGCTCTGTATCCGGGATCACATCGGACTTTAATCCTTTCTCCTGAATAGCTTGCTTTTTGTAGTCCTGTCGCAATCCTTGCATGTGTAGGAATGGCAAGGGGAGGACACATCGACACTAAAGATAATTAAAACAGGTTCAGTTAATGATTTGATTTAATGTTTCAAAACTTAAAGATCAAGATAAATTCTGCATTTGATCAAGATATGTTTATACAAACACTTACGTTTCCCAGTGTCTGACATATCTATTGTAAAGTCACCTGGATTCTTCTTGAAGATATTTCCTTCATCTCGACCTAAATTAATGAATAGATGTAGACAGATAAATAGGCAGATAGAAAATAAAACTGCTGTGGAGTTTGATTTACTTATTTCAAAAGTATTGACCACTATTTGAAACATGCAAACTAATCTTTCGTTATAACAATGATTTTCAAGGTGTACAAAAAAAGGTCAATTTTACTTTTCCTTGCCAATTTTATTATGGGTCGAATATAGAACATCTACTCTAGAATAATAAATAGGGAATTTGGCATAATTATATTCTGATTTACCTGTTTGTCCTTCTATCATAGTCTTCCTGGTAGCCATTTTTACTTTATGTTTGAATTCTGATTCTTTTTCTTTGATTTCTTCTTCCGTTTTCTTCAAATTCACTCTCATTTTATAATCAATAAATTTGCCTTCCCTAGTTTTTCAAATAAGAAAATTAAGATAAGTAAGCGATTATGCAGAGTTTTTTCAACAAATTACATCCATCTTCTAAAAAAAGAGAAACTTCATTTTTTGATGGATTATAAATATTTTGGACTTTAATAGATAACATTCAATCGAAAAACAAAAGCCTTCTGTGAGATGATAGAATAAGGCTGAAAATGATCTTCCTGTCAACTTTTATCTCAGTTCTATTTATACATTATCTTTCAAAATGCTTTTACCTTATACCAGTAACTTGACACATATCAGAGAACTCACTGCATTCACTCATAATGCCATTTTTCTCCAGTCCGTTAGTCAACTTTAAGAAGAAATAAGGGTCAAATCTTAATTTTCAAAAAACAAATAACATGTTCAAAGCTTTAAAATCGTGTGGTAGAATGTTTAAATTCTCTTTTGAAAACAAAAATGACTATTTGAAGTGATAAAGTCACAAAATTATCATTTTAAATCAACTATTTTAAAAATTACAAAATTGATATTCTATTTAATCAAACCACTTTCAGGCAGGGCTCAATATGCTATATTTCCATAGAGATTTAAGAAAAGATTTTTTTTAAACCTATGTTAATTTTTCTGTATCAAACATCCATGTTATTTTTATATATTAAAATATGTTATTCATATTACATTACATAACACTTACATCTCTACAAAATGCCTCTGCAAGCTTTGTATATTCTTGACTTGAATTGTCTTTCATGGCAGGGGAAACATCTAAATTGTGAAACTCCATTGTTGAACTTAAGGTCACTATAGGAAAATAAAGAATAAAGAATCAAGAACATTACATTTATTTATATATACTTATTTCTGATATTTTTAACTGGGCTTCCATGGGACCCTCCATCACATATATGCAAACATTCAAAATATTAAAAAACAAGTCATATTTTCCCCCACTTACTTAACAGTACAAGAAATGCAATTTCCACAATTGTATAAAATTTCACTACTTTTTTTTTCATGTGTAAAAAGTCATTTAAAATTTCGTCACAAAATGTTTCAACACCCTTAGTATCACGAAAACATGTTTGAAATATTTTGATATTTGTTTAATTCACATCATAAGATAATGTAATACAAAGAAGATACAGAAAACAAAAACAATTTTACATTCTAGATAGACAAAACATAATGGTTAAAACATTGCATAAAATAACAGTATTATAGACATTTTAGTATTAATAAAACAATTTTAAAAAAAAAGATTGAATTCTCGTATACATGCACTCACCTGTGTTACAAGGTACTTCAGCTTTTTTGGTATCATTTTCTGTAAAACAAAAACGTTAAGACATTTTGAATTTCTTCATTTGTTCCTTGCAATAAGAAGAAAAACCAAGAACTTTGAACTGTTATTTGTTTATTTTTTTCAATATTTATTATCTTTTAGATAATTGTAGTGTCTTTGTTCTTGTTTCTGTTCTAAATAAGATTTTTTCTACAGTGGTCTT
>JAVSBT010187533.1:0-13727 GCA_033118115.1 Pharyngocirrus eroticus | reverse complement strand
ACATGTGAGAAACATATTAGCCATATTTTACTAGGTACTCGTTCGTTATTGCTTACTCGGTAATGTGTGACACGGGCTTAAAAGACAACAGGATCTCTTGAAACCAAGTTTAGACCATCTAAGAGTTTCAGAATTCAAAAAGAACAAGCAGTATTTATCATTTTAATAGGTCAACCATCAAAGAATAAATTTTAACTTTTTTCGCAAAGAATTCAGTCAGCATATTAAGCTGAATTTATTTACAGAGACTTGAATTTAAGCTTATCTTGAATTTGGTTGTCAATAAAAGATTTTGACTTATAGAATAGAAGCAAGTGAATGAAAATGTCAAAAAATTAAATCAAAAAGAATTGCAACAGGAAAAAAAATGCCAGGAAATAAGCACAAAGATATTTTAATGCTTTTTTTTTTTCACATCAAGCAGAGAGATCAAGTCAAATAGAAATGTCTTTTTTTACTAACTAATTGGGACATTCTATAATCCAAATTAGAACTTTTTACTTAAATAGATATATTTTGCTGCTAATCAGGTCAAGGTTTAAAAAAAAAATTCTCCAAATAATTATTTATCAATCTAACTGTAAGCATACAAGAATGTATTCACTGCCTAACAATATTGTTTGCAGAAAGGTCACATGATCTCTCAACTTTGTTTTATTTCCATGGCCAAAATCTTTTATTTTAGACCAAAATATAAGCTGAATCACTTTGTCTTTGATATTGAATGATGAAATTAATGAGACAAACATTTTACAACCTAACTATTAAATCTCTTATTTCCTGGTAAT
This sequence comes from Pharyngocirrus eroticus, assembly GCA_033118115.1. Taxonomy (NCBI): domain Eukaryota; kingdom Metazoa; phylum Annelida; class Polychaeta; family Saccocirridae; genus Pharyngocirrus; species Pharyngocirrus eroticus. The sequence goes on along the minus strand of JAVSBT010187533.1, from coordinate 12,939 downwards.
TTTTTGATTTATTTTACTGCTATTATTTTCTAAATCTAACTGATCATTTACATCAATGTCCATGCTCTCTAATTGTCTTTTGCAATTGCCTATACATTTACCAGTCTCTTCCACCACTATATCAGAGTTTGGTAGCTACACAAGATGGAGAGAGAAATGTAATTTCACCATAATAAACTCAATCTAGAGCTTTTTAAAAATGAAAATGGCGCCCTAGAGCACTACATCAGTGATAGGGTGCTATATAAATGTTAGTAAAAATAATATATTGGAACACAAAAAAAGCATGCATTTGAATGACTTTTGCAACTTTCTTGCAGTAGCAATTTAACTACCAGGTTCTTAGTTGACACCATTTAGTATAATATTCACAATGACAATGCAATATTACTAGGAAAGCTACAAGTTTTCAATATTCAGTATACATGTGCAGGTCTTTTGGCAATAGGGGGAACCTTATGCAAGTATTGCAGATAGATGGCACCATATTTCTATGAGCCGGGAGATTCTCGCGAGAGAGCAAGTTCTAATTTGAACACCACTCTCGCACTCACCAACAAAACAAAACCCATGAAATATAGTCAAATAGACCCAAAATGATACAATTTAGCAATAAAGTTTTATTGCTAAATTGCTTTGAAAAACAACTTGTTCTGCCATGACAGGTCACGTATGACCATGGCATCCATAATCTTTAAACTTTGCAACTAAAGTCCAAATTCGTAGAAATTAAAACGAAAATATAAGATGATCCTGTCTATCGTTACTAAGGAAGCACGCGTGGCCATGTTTGAATTTATCGCAGTGAGGTTTGTTTGGACTATTCAAAAACTAGTTCTTGCAGATTGATGCCATTACTAATGTGCCTTTAGGTACATATATTTATTTTTCACCATAAATCATGTGCCAACGTAACATGACTTTTAGCATAATTATGCAAATAATTTTATTTCACAAAATATGGGATTTTGTAGCAGTCTATATGATATAAACATTCAGCTATTTCTTTTCTATTTGAAACAATTTGCATTTTAGTGGCCAAAAGTATGGGATCGTATACACGAGAGGTGTCACCCTCTATTCTATGACCCTCCTATTCATATTAATATATTGCAAATAGCTTCCAAAATGGAAACTTCATCAAGTCACACATGACCATACTTTTGCAATCTTGAGTTGAGTCCTGAACATATTCTTGAAACATTCTTTTCTAGCTTCTAGAAGATATTCCTATGTATACGAAAAAGATAATCAAATAAACAAACTAGAACAGAAAACATATTAAATTCATATAATTATTGGTTAAAATCTTTATGCATTGAACAAGTAAATAGGGACCCTCTGTCCATTGGTTTCCAATTTTCATTACCTGATAATGCTGATCCATAAACACTCCACCATACACCCCTGCAAGAAATATTACCTAAAGTAAAAGAAAAAAGAAGGGAAATATAATACATTTTGGTGAATTGACAGAGTAACTTACAAAATCATGTTTATAAACACTTTTGTGTTAACATTGTTACCTTGGTCCTGACATAATCTCCAAAATTTATCAATGCACAATTTTGAATCACAATGATAAAAAGGATGTCATAATCGAACTGATTATAGTGAATAAAAATGATCAGACCTGAAGTGTTTTTCTCGGTCAATGCCAAATGAATATATTTAGAAGCTAACATATAAATTTTAAGTCAATAAAATATTTTGCAGTTGCAAAACAAAACAAAAACACGATTTTAGGTTTTGACAAAAAAATGTGGTTGCACTAACTTCAGAAGACAAATATATCCATAAAATAATTATGTAAGTGTCGAATGCTATGTGACGACATTTATTTTGAAAACTATATATTCCTGTATGAAAACAAAATAATGTTACAAACAGTTAACAATTTTCAATATTTTTGCGTTCGATTGACGATCATGATCTGAAGTTGAACTGCAGTCAACTTGAATTTGAAGCTGAACTATGTTGACATTGGAATATTTGATACTTACCATTTTCCCCAAAGCCCCCATTTTGTATGTCATTTATCTTAGTTAATCTGATCTTATTGGGGTGGGTCCTTAGAACATGACTCTGAAAATTTCTTCTTGCAGCGCGAGTATCGCTGGGTGTATTTTCAATCCAACGAAGTTTGACTTATCGCCGGAAGGGACAGTTCCAAAAGCACATACCCGGTTCTTTGTTATGATTCGACGAAAAGAACGATGTACCCGGTTTGTATCGTTCAGATAGTACTACATTGCCCGTGTTATCACATACTGAAACTTTGCAAAGGTCATTATTCTTTTTAATAATCATACTTGCATTTTTAAGAACCTCATCATACCTGCAGTGTAACAACTAGGGAACCGACGAAGATTGGGGGAGTCATAAAACTCATTGTAAACAGTCCTCTTTTTTTTCAATGGACCCCCATACTATCACTAGATGGCATGTGTGTAGTTGTATTTATACAATTTTGAATTTAATACTACAAATAATATCATAAATACATGTATTAAAAAATCACCAAACATTTTAATATGTCAATTTATGAATTTGTTCACAGAAAAATATATCTGTTTTGACAATCTGTGTTAACATTTGACAAATGCAATTTTTTGTTATAATTATATTGAACTTAATGTTCAATATAATTATAACAAAAAATATCTGAATGATGATTTGTCTGTTATTCTTATCAAAAGGTTTATATCATATAAGGTTTATTTATTTTGTAATAATGAATTTGAGTTGATGACATTTTCAATAAAGATTTAATTGCAACCCTTTGTCTTTTATTTTTTTCTGATAAAAAAAAAAGAAACCCCTGAGAATTTATTACATAATGATGAAATACTAGACACAATTTTTCATGTATAAATATCATAACTTGTTTTTATTTTCAAAGTACAGATGTTTTAAATATCACTAGATAAGTATTCAATGTTTCTATCACAGTTTACTCATAAAATATCATATGGATCTAAACAATATTGAAAAGTACATAAAAACCTGTCAAATAGTCTTTTACCGTATAATACAGGGTTCAAATATGATACAAATATGAAAGTTTTTCTGTGCACATCTGAAATTCTTAATATTTTGTACATATTAAAACATTGCACTCTTAGACAAATTGGTGATGTTTCCTGCTATTAGTGATTTCAGTGGTGAAATTGGGTCAACACTAAATTTAATGGTACCAAAATATCACTGATTTGTGTAGCTATTTCCACTAATATAAGCTTGAAAAGCAGCAACACAAATTAGTGACGTATAGACAATTAGACAGCACTAAAAAAATAAAAAATAAATCTCACCAATTTGTCGAAGAGTGTAACATCAAACATATTTTTTAATACAAAATCATACTTGCTAATACTTTAAGAATTTTGTAATTAAAATTTGAGCCTGTACATGTATACAATACTAAACACACATAAACATATACATGTATTTGTCATATATATATTCATATATTTATGAATCAAAATAAAAAAATGGAAAATAGAACAATATGACAAAATGTTACCCCTCTCTTTGTAGAAAAAAACATTTTTTAAACAGAAATAATGTACAGAAAAAAAGTTTGTTTGGAGTTTGATTTACAGCTTTCAAGATATGGTCAAAAATATATAGAAAAAATTGAATGCAGTTTATATATACATGCGACTGATAAACCACTATGCATTCTCACTAGTCTATTAAAGCAAACCATATTGTGTTACCTCTTGGGAGTGATTAAAATAAAATGATATACAATACATGTATCTTTATCAAAGACAATTATGATCATTACATATGCATAGTAAATAAGACTATTGTGGTAAAGATACCAGGTAACCTTGATTCAATATAGAATCTGGTCAATTCACTTGACCACACAGTCGAGCCCAATATGAAAAGGTTGATTATGTTTTGTAGGCCATGAATTATTCATAGCTATCATGCCTTTTAACAAGTCAATATTGATGCATGGTCTGATTCATCTCTCTCCGAAGGTGTTCCCATTGTAACACTCCTGGAAGCAGCCATTTCTCTTTTGAATAGATGAGGTTTTTGAGAGATTGTTCTCCTGACCCCATTAGCAGCAATAGTCATGGCCTGGTGAACTTGTGTCAGCCAAGGTTTTTCTTTGAAACTGTTAGCTACGGCTAAGCATCTAATGGCATAATCTCTGGATGGTAATCCTCGTTTTTCTTCATATTTTTCCAAAGTATTCTGTATAAGTTCTTTTCCAAAACTCCCAGGAAAAGGTCGTTTTAAGGAACTTGTGCTTATCATTGGCAGTGGTATTAATCCATCAGCACTTTGTGCTTTTGCTACCATCATTTCAGAATTAGATTTTTTGTCTTTCTTCTTCTTTTTTAGTTTGTTGGCATCATCCTTTTCATCTTTCTTTGATTTCTCAAGTGAGTGATCTGTGAAGGTGATAGAGTGTTTGGTTGGGGAGGGTGATGATAATGGGGATGTCTTTCTTCTACTTTCTTTTTGTCGGCTTCTCCCCCTAGTGGACAAGTACAAACTCTTTGTTTTGTGTGATCCTTGGAACTCTGGCTCTTCATTGTTTCCTGTAGACAGATTTTGGTGGGAAAAACTGAGGTTTTTGGTTAAATGTTTGTTTTTAATTGGAGGCAAATGGATTCTTTCATGTTCTCCACTATGAGGCCTAATCTTCCTTTGGGTTTCAGAATTCAAGTGTTCACTCTTTTCACTTCTGAAGCTTACACTAATAGTCTCATCTTTCTGTTCCTCTTTTGGTTTTTCTGACTGGGCTGGTTTTGAAAGCATTCTCCCTACTTTGTTCATTGACACCTTTGGGAGTTTCAAAGTATTAAATGAACCCATTGACCTAAAATACATATCAGGCTCAAGGCCATTACTCGAAGAAAGGAGGAATTCCTTAGTTGGATTGTACTTCCTCTGCTGAAGCCTCTGTTCCCGTTCTTCTTCATATTTCAATAAAAGACTTGGCTTTGAGGTCATTTTACTTTGTGTGAAGCCTTCCAATTGGACCCCATAACCTACAAGAGCCCCACTGGGCATGTGTCTCCGTGGATTTTTGATGGAAGATTTCCATTGTCCATTGATGACTAAATTCTTGTCTTTTGAACGGTCTGCCCACCTTCTCATTTTCACAAAAATGGATAATGGAATAGCTGATTTTTTGTTGTAGTTTATTTTACTCCATTGTTTGGTAAGAAGAAAAGAGGCACATGGTTTCTGTTTTTTTCTCAAAGCAATATTCAAGGGTGTTAAATTATTACCATCCCTGGCCAAAACGTTGCAGACATTATGATGAATAAATGTACGAAGCACTCCCAATTGTCCCATTTCTGCTGCTTCGTGTACTGGTGCTTTTTTTACATCAATATGTGACTCGAAGTCTTTACACCATTGTTTGTATGGGTGTTCTCCAGTTGGTTCATCTGCTCTGATACCCATACGTGAAAGATGCACAGCTAAATCAACATGGCCGTAATGGGCGGCAATAAACATAGCCACCTTCATTTGGTACCTAGCCACAACCTCATTATTGGATAAGTGTGCCATCACATGAGAAGTGAACCCAAGTATAGCTAGACTCAGAAAATCATTCCACCCATCCCATGTTTCAATTCTAATTGTGTCACCAGGGAAGATATCATATCTGTCCAATCCTTGGCAATCATAAATGTCAAGTCCTTCCTTATTCAACATGCGAAAACAACCTACAGGAAGTCCTGTTTTTCTTGTGGCTACATTTCTCAACTCTCTTCCTGTGAATATTCTCACATTAAACTTTTCCAACACAGGAAGAGAGGCTTGGTTAAAAACAGTATAGAGGTAAAGTATTGGTTTCAGTTCATCTCTTAAAACAGCCTTGATTGTGCACCCAGGTTTCATGCCAAGATCAGAAAAACCCCAATGGTTTTGAAGATCTGATCCCATGAAATGTAGGGTAAGGATTTTTTTCTCTTGGCCCTCAGCCCCTGCTGGCCCTTCATCTGGTCCAATAGAAAAAGTGTCTCTTATTTGCTCTTTAACCTCTTTGACCGTTTGGTCATCAGTTATTTCAATCATAGTCCTTTCATCATTATACACTATGAAAACCCTCATGATGAAATGCCTTCTTGATCTCTTTTAACGCAAGAAAAAAATCATTCACCTGGTATTTTAAGTCCAAATAATTTTTAAATAAGAGAATAATCAAACTATTTTCTCCACATAATTCCCAAGCCAACTGGCATTGTTTTTGTGCTTGGGGCCATCAAAAGTCTGTTCCAATTACAAATGTGTCTCACCGTGTTGCACATTGACTGAATAAAAATGTCTATGATTCAATCCTCTTACAAATGTGTTGAAAGTTATGCCATGTCACTTTTATGCTATATAATTGCCATTTTCCTTCCACATTTGCTGTTTTGAACAGTTTCAATGTTCAAATCAAAACGAAATTCACTAAAACAAGTATCACCACAAATTAATATACCCTTTCTCTACTGAGATCCAAAATATCTTTTTCAATGATTTTACTGCCACTGTAGTTTCACTAAATCATAAATGTTTTGATTGAAATCTTATCATTAGTCCTTGAGTTGACCAATATCTGAGTCTGCGGTGAATTATACAGCCCTCTAATCCTTGACGGTATATACTTCAAACATTCAATTTAGTCCACCTGTGAAGTTAGAGTATCATTCAAATTTTGATTTCAATGCAAACACGTTATGTCCATAAGTCGAGGAAGATAGCATAGTCCTCCATACGTTTGTTCTCAGGTAAATCAAGTGTTGTGATTGATTCTTTAATGTCACTGTGTCATTCTTGTTTTCTTTGTATTGTTTTTCCAATCCAATTCTTTAATATGAAGATAAATAGACATACATAATATGCTCCTTCAAGTTTTGCACTATATATAACTTTTTAAAGATTGTTTCTGTCGAAATTAATCCGAAAAACTGTCAGTATTTTTATAGCCTGACATTTTAATCCAACATCAGAGAAATGTAAAGTGTTTTATCAAACTTAAAAAATACCACAGTTGTCAGGTGTGTTGATTGGAAAGAGATGAAGCCTAATAAATCGTTCCTTGCCTGCAATGCCTACACTTTTGTTTTGACAAACTTGTGGGTGTTCGCTGTACAGAATTAAATATTTCTCATTGTTTTGAAACCATAATCCGTATCAGTCATTCCCAGAGGTAATTTGCATTGAATGGCTAGTTAAATCCCCTTTCATTGCTGCATGTATGTGTGGATGTCCATTCATTAGCATGCAACTGCTTAGCAACCTTGGGGCTGACTAACTGCTCTGAACATTTCAATCAAAGTTTTATGATTCAATCGTTTAATAATACGTATATTTTCTATTCTTCAATTTACGACTGTTACTGGGTGTTCCAAATTTCAACAAAATTATCAATTTTTGAAATTCTTATGATATGAAATGAGAATCATGCCATACCTACTTAAAATCAACTGAAAATCAGTCTCAGAAATGCATTGTTTTCAAAGGACATTAAAATTACGACTTTTAGTAATTCACATTATTTTTTTACACATGCTAAATTGTTTAATAATCTAAGTACTATGATTCTTTTTATCAAAGAGCATTAGATGTGCATCTAGAATAACCATACACAAAATCAAATGTCTATCTATTTTATGAATTCTTTAAACTTTATTTCTCAAATATTAAAAGATGGTGTATTCTTTGATTTACGGAACACCCCATAATTAACCCATGTTTAAGCACACAGCTTATGGCAGCTATCATTCCTCCAGACCTGTCCCCAAGCTGCTATTGTACACAGCTATCAATCCTTTAGACCTGTACCCTTGCTGCTATTGTGGATTAGTGTTTGTTTGTCAGTTATACTTTGCAATGAAACTCCTTTAAGCCGATATATACAACCATTATTGAAATGAATTCAAGCAAGTGATTTCAAACATTTCTATTCAAATGGAGAAACTTTTTTTATTTAGACTCTTTGATAATCCACTTGATAAAAAATGTTGTCAAAAAACCAAGCCGTAGGCATTACAGTGGTATTCAGAATATTAAAAATGTGTATTTTTTTATACTAAAGACGTCGAAAAAATGTTTGAATTTTTTTTTCTAAATAAAATGTAAGAAAGATCAGTTCCACAACGGGACAAAGTATCTTTCTATTTTGTTTGTATGGAAAAATGAAAAATAATCATTTCAAAAATATCTATAGAAATTTAACATACGATATCTGTTCAGAACATGCTTCAAAGTGGCAATTAAAGCCTTTTTAAATGACATCTTCAGTTTAAAAAACACATGTTTTTGATATTCTGAATACCCCTGTAAATGTTCTTGGTCTATAGTTCATGGACTCACCATTTATTAACTTAAATGTATGAATGTATTTGATGTATCATACAAATCCCAAGCAAACAACCTTTCACGTTAATCCTGGCTTAGTGATCTAACAATACAATGCTGGTTTCCATTAATCCATCGTTTTCTTAGAATTGTCTGATTAAAAACTTAGTATATGTATATTAAAACATCTGAAAACTATGAAATAAAATGCATGTGAGTAACCCAGGTCTGATTAAGCTACTGGTGTAAAGTCTAATATCTTTTTATGATTTGGTATTATAGCTAATTCTCAGTGATTAGGAATTTTGACTTTAACCCCCCCCCCTTATAATGCAAAGGTCATTTTTTTTAAACTCCAAAAGCCTTCTCTAAGTAATTGTTTTTCATAAGAGGGATATACAGCATCTTTATCAGTGAAATGTTCAGTTTTTGAACAAAGTAAAAATTCATTCATAGAAATATACAATATGAATATAGAATAAAAACGGAACCTCGTGATGAAGGACATATGTTAGGCATCTTGGCCTCAAAAAAACACTTCAGGCTCACTTTTCGTATATGCCATTCAAACATATTCATTCATAGAATTTCACGATAAGGACAGTATCCATTTTTAAATAGCTGTGAAAACATTTTATGAATAACAGCAATGACCAGAGAACACAGACCTTAAACTTATAAGTGTGTTCAATTAGCTTTTTTGAACCAATATAGATTTGTTGATAAGGTAACAAAAGGTTAGGTCCTTCCAATTTAACTGTAGACTTTATTCAATTGTAGAAGCGCACTTAGCAGGTCATGACTGATATTAACTTGTTAAGGTCTTTCTGGAGAATTCAAAGACTTATGTTTGAACAATCTGGCACTAAGATAAACACTGTTTATAGTAAAGTAAGCAATTTTTGAAGGTCTATTGGTTGTGAAAAGCAGGTCATTCTATTGATATCAAGGTCATTCTGGAGAAATTTAACATAATTTAATACTCTTATATAACCAAAGTTTTCACTATTGACTTCAGTTATCGCCTGAAGATGTATTTGTATATTATGAAAATGAGCTAATAAAACTATAGGTATAACTCTCGATATTCCCGACACTGTTTTATTTTGATCGGATTACAATTGTCAGATGGTGCTTGTCTATTGGTTGTGCCAGTTGCTATAGCCTTTTAGGTTTAACAGAGATTGTCTTTTTTCTTTGGAGATATTGATCTATTATTCTACTTTTATGAAATTGAAATATAAGGACAGGCTTGTTTATGTACCAACTCACCCATCATTAAATAATTAAAGGGATATTAATGATAATTATAAAAGTTTCCATGAATATAACATAATATATCAAAGTAAACTCTCCATACATACACAATGACATATTGAAAATTGCAAATCAAAGTTTCAAAATGTTCAACCAAGTGTTCAAAGACAAAGACAAAACATTAATTTTTAATAACCAACGATTTTCACATCCAAAGCAATAGAGTGATACCATTTTCAAAGCCTTTTAAGCTATACATCTCTATTGTTTTGAATGATATTGTAAATAGCTAAACACAAAGCCCAAGTGACAACCATACACAGATCATATTTTTCAAGACTGACTTTTGTCTTCTTTTTTATTAAACATTGAGTCTGAAAAGCTGTCACTCACAACACCACCATATATATATAACAGGAGGATTTTTAATTTAATTTTGTATGGAAGATCCCATAGCATGAATATTAAATAAATGGCTACATTTTTGAAACAAATGTAGAACCTAAGACTTGACTATAGGGGCACAAATGTTTGGTCCCCATGGACCCACAAGTGATTATCAGCTTGAGTTATTGCAATGAATAAATAATTATGTCTGCAAATAACTGTTATTAATAACTATTAAGTGAGTATATACCAAAGATTCAGTTCTTGCCTGTTATATTTTCCTAATAAGACTTAGCGTACAAGTTTGGCCTCATAAAAATAGTTATTACATCACAGTTCAAGAAAGCACATGTGTAAGTTGAACTTTAGAGGGTATGGATTATCCCACGTTTATGGCATATAAACGAACACAGGTGATTCCCTTTTAAATAGTATGGAGCTTTCTTAGTGTTGGAATAAGTCAAAACGATTTCTACAAAGATATGCACTATAGGACACAATATAAATTCAAAAATCAAACACAGGGCCCTATGTTAGAACAGCTTGTGCTGAATTAGGCCACCCTGTAATGCTGTATATTATATCCAAACCAAATAAATAACAATAAACAAAGTGCTAATTAATTAGGCGGCCATTTTGTAACTCCAATTATAAAAGTAATTCAAATAGGAACATGAATAAATGGGTATTATATAAGAGCTTCTACACCTACATAGGCCTACAATTTACAATAGATTATTCTGTATGTATAAGTATATAATTATACAAGTATGTTAAAATTGTATTAGATAGAACAAAGGAAAGCTGCTTTGATATTTAAGTGAATTAGATTTTACAAATCTAAGACTAGGATATGTCTTCCAAATTAAGCAATGAGTGAATACTATTTGTAAAGCCAGTCCTTTGTTACAGGAAGAGAATTGCATGAATCATTGTAAATCCATATTAGATCATCTACCATTCAATTATTCAGTATATTTCACTGTACAATGATACAAAGTAAATTAAAGATTTGTTTTCAAGTATCACACCAACAGTCTTTTTAGTGCAATGTTCAGTTGGGAACACTATAACGCATCATGTCTAAGGATCTTTCTATTCAACTGCCTTTACTTTACATTATTCAATAAGGCAACATATCACTGTTATTTTGTTTTTTCACATTGGAACTATTTTTTTATTATCCTCAATGACCACCCAATTTGAATAGGGATTATTTAAAAAAAAAAAAAATCTTTAAAGTGCCTGCACTTTTTAGACCAGTTGCTTTTTTGGATAAAGTATAGGGTAGTAGTATACCAATTCCTCTCCTTTGGTGCGAGTACTTTAAGGTAATAATCTAATGTCCACTATATTCTATTTTAAGGCTGTACCACACTGGCCCTGTTAGAGCAGTGGGATTAGAGACAAAAGGATTAATGAGTTTCTGTAAGAGTAAATCAGGTACTATTAAAAAAACCATTGGATTGTGCCTGGTTTTCTCAAACAGAGCCTCATTAACCCTTTTGTCGCTCTCTTTCCACTACTCTAACATAGCCAGTACTCTACAGCCATTACGGAATTTTGGTTGTAATAACAGGCCTTGAATCTACCAATTGCTCTGCCAATTTCAGTTGGGCCTTGTTGTTCTTTAGCCAAAAAGACAGAAAAAAAGATAGTAGTTTTAGTACAAAGGACTTCACTTCAAACCAAAAGTACCTTTCAATTGTCATTTGGACAGCCTAACAGGATGCCTATTTCTAGTGTGTTGATTGTTTGCATAAAACTTATTTATCAAAATAATGCCTTGTTGTTGCAGTTTAATGAAAATCTCTGTGTGACATTGGACTCTAGAATAGTGTAACTCCTCAAGGGTTACTAAGGAGACTGGTATCATACAGTGATCACTAGAGGCTTTATAGTTCTTGGCAAATAAGCTATAAAAGAGTCCCAGTAGGATACCAGGCAATCGTAAAAGTTTCTGATTGTGTCCATATATCATAAACTTATGAAGCAATTGTAGCTATGGCCGGACAACATGAAATGTCCTATAAGAAGTTTTTTAATCAATAGCCTATTGTTATATGGATAAGCCCCTGAGATTTACTATAGATTTAGAAGAAATAAGAAAATTATAGTTCTACACTCTGATAATAAGACTGTACATAAACATTCCATTTCTTTTTTCTTGGAATAAAGTGCAATTATACAGGTGTTCACCCATTTAAGGACATCTATAAAAAATGTCACCGACCTCTACAGACCACTGACCCATACAGACCAATTAGAAACAAATGGAGTGTCTCAAAAAGAACAATCAATATCCTTGACTTTTGAATCCGTTGTCACAGCCTCTTTCCACCTCAGACATTTTAAAATATATGACAAGCTCTGTGACAATATGACAATTATCCACTCTGCCATTAGTGCATCTCATTGAATGAATATACAAATTAATGTACATCAACTGTCAAAATACCTTGGGAACAAATGGATTTCCTGGTGGTCTCAGGCCTATGGGAAATATACTTATGTTCATCCCAACTGTTTCATTACATTTGTATTGTCAAGTCACCCCTAATCTGAAAGTCTCAATTATTTTTTTTCATGCTTGAATGTAGCAGGTATTTTCATATCATTAAAATATTCAAACAGTAGAATTACAAAGTATATATATATAAACCAAATTTGGGACAAGATCAAAACAATCACACACAGTGCTGCAATAGAAACATTTGGGAAGAAGAAAGGCCAAAACAATGATTGGTACCTATCCAATCTACACAGGTTAGATCCCCTCATTGCTTCCAAGCGTGATGCTCTACAAGCCTATAAAGCCTCACCTTCCACAGAAAATCATCAAAAACTCAAGTTAGCAAGAAGCACAGTCCAGAAAATGGTCAGAATTTGCATCAATGACTATTGGCTAAACCTCTCCAAGTCAATTCAACAAGCATCTGATACTGGCAACATCGGGGAAATGTACAA
>JAVSBT010187422.1:0-13728 GCA_033118115.1 Pharyngocirrus eroticus | reverse complement strand
GACTTACACATCAAGATGACTCAATTCAATAAGGGAATAGAGAAAAAAAGTTTGGAATAGAAATATTCAGGAAAAAAATGGCTTATCATATAATTGCACTGTTTTATAGGTGTATGCATTAATTTTTTCCGGGACTGTATATAACATGTTCAAAGGCGCTTTACAGTAGAAAGCCCAGTAAAAAAAAGGCCGACATCAAAAAATAGTTAAATGGTCTATGTGTTTGCCTCTACTCTATTGTGGCTATTAAAAAAGCTTTGTTATTTATTGTGGATTGAATTACAATTTGAAGCAAACAGATCTCCATTAAAGATAAAAGAGCACACGGCCTAATGTAAGATAATGGCAAGCTATCTAGAAAGGTCCACATTTTGTCACAAAGTGTTTACAGTTTGGTAAATGACAATTTTTTAACATTTGATTAGTAATTTCTATAAAAAAAACCATGGTAATGGTACTCCTTGAGTTTTATGTTGGAAAAGAAAAAAAAATGTTTATTTGTTGCCGGAGGCTTGCCGTGATGAGAATCGAAGATTTGTAAGCCAAGTGATAGAACTTTTGATTGTCAGCAGGTAAATTTGCAATGTTGAAATTGACTTGTCTGTGATCACTGAAAACGGCAGCATTTATATCTGAAGTAATCACTCTTTGACTTAATTCATTATGGTCCAGTTTTCTGTAGTTTTATAGAAGCATGATTAAGAAGATATTTGTCAAGATTGTGTGTCCACATCATTTGACCAACACCTCCAGCTGCTCCATTCAGATTTGCAGCCGAACAATCATTAAACCAAAAGCCAGCTTTGAAGTCTTCAGCACAGTTTCCTGAAGATTTGTCATTGTCCCTATCAGTTGTAGTGAATTTCTGTCCGTTGATGGATTCATACGCAATTGCTGGATTATAAAAGGAATCTCCTGCTGGATGATTTGGGTCATTTACAAAACCACCAATATGCAATTTGTAGCCATCAGCCTCTGATGCAACACTGACATTCTTATAAAAAGCTTGTTTCCAGCCATTGCCACTACCTACCAGACTGATGAATACAATCATCTGATAGGTAGCTTGTGAGGTGATAAAATGCACCTTGTCAAGTCCCAGCCAGTATTTGCAGCCAAAAACTCCAAAGCCTTTCTTGAAATCTATCCAATTTCTATCAAAATAATTAACATTTCCAGTGAAACATGAACCTTCATTCATTTGAATATAGGAATGGCCTCTAAGGACATCACATTGGACTTTGAAAGGGTAGGGAGAACTTTTGGGCCAAATGTAGCGTTCTTCTCTCCCATCAATGGTACCAGACATCCCTTGATAATCTGCACAATCTTTATTGAAAGAAACAAACTAGAAATTTAGCATGGCCTCAAGAAGAAAAGGTCAATCATGAGGTCCTGGGTAGTGTATGATTTCAAAGCTAGTATGATTGTACTGTACTCACTACTACATCATATTTTTAGAGATACATTTATAACTTGGAGGTTATAATATGCACACATGATTACATGTAAATGACCCATGACTTTCAACCTAAAACACGTTTTTGTGATTTTTTTGCTATATTCTGACAGCAAATTATCTTTAACTCAGTAAAAGTATATATTGTTGGTTTCTGCACTTCATTGTGTACATTTCTATATCAATGAAAGATCACTTTTCTCTGTACAAAGTACATTTTTTTTTATATTGATATAATAAAAAAAAAGATTTATTACAAAATTATTGAATAAACTCAAGAAATAAAGCTATTAGTGCTACATGTATTATCATTATTAAATACAAACATACAATATTACCTCTGAACCTTTCTTCACAATGCCTACCATAAGCCCATTCATTGCAAATACAGGCAAAAAAATCAAAACTCAGAGTGCCCTCTTCATCACAATTGTTTCCCTAATAATGAATAGATGATTAAATGTACAATATGAGAAATATTTCACATACATAGGTAGTGAATATGTCTACATGAAAGATCTTATCAACAGAGCAATACGGCATTCATAATATAACACTGAAAGTATGATTTTTGTCAACATGAATATATTATTGGTACTGGATTAGAAATACAAGCTTCAAAAGTCATATATTTACACTAGTAAGTTGAGGATGTTTTGTATAAATTTTGGGAAACCAAAAGTTTCAAATCATCATTTTCCCACGTATTTGTGCACAAGATCAAGAGGGTATGTAAGTGAATTTGAAATGATGTGTATCTTAATAAAAGAATGCTTACTTCTTTAACAAAGAGGAATGACCCATCTTCCACATCCATTTCAGTACAATTGTCTGGTCTTAAAGATAAAAGTTCGCAATTATTCATTTCCATTTTACTGCGTTCATTGAAAGCTTCACACATGACATTTTTCAAACAGTGTTGTCCACATTCCTGGTTGCCCTGGGTTGAGATTATCTCGAGGGGTGTTTTTTTCTTGTACACATGTCCTTTTTGGCAAGGAAGAACAAAGTGTATGCCACTAAAACCACTGCTGACCAGAGAAATTGCTCCACTGGTAAACAACATGAACATGCCAAATGCATTCATTGTTAAAATGAATCAAAATCTGAGAAACTGAATAACGAAAATGTTACTTATAAATTCAATGAGAATAAAACATATCTTTCTAAGCAACAAATAAATTGTCCTTTATAAACCTTAAATTAAAAAAAAAAAATTACCCCCAGACACATCAAATAAGGCATATCATTTCACAATGAAGTCATTATCTTGTCACTTCATATTTGTTCTATGTATGTTTGCACAATTAAATCTTGTCCATTTTCAAAAAAATAGCCACTTTGTCAGCCTTATTATTTTTTCATCAGGCATTAAATTAAAAAAAAATGTATATCATGATTCAACATGCCACATTTGACAACAAAAAAAGCATGGACGTGGCTAAAAACATAGTTTAAAAAAGGGCCTTGCATCGATCTCTCAAAATGCCACAACAAATAAGATTTGCAAACCCTCTTGGGGATCTGTGGGGGTACCAGTTCTTCAGAACTGAACAGGCTACCCCGGTAAAACATTGAAATATAAGTACAAAATACAAACTATTCTCTTCTTTGTGTTACGGGACCATTGCTATTTTGGGTAAGGGCCAAGCATACAAGTTGAATCACTTGGTAACTACTTTTCAGGCAAGAAATCCCTAGTAGGCTACATTAAAAATAATAAGGAAAAAATGTTATATTGTATTAATTTCTTTATTAACTGGTTTTTTTTAAACTGTACATAATAATTTTCATCTTACAATTTCACATTTCATCACAAGCAACATAAAGTTACAGAACATTCAAATTTGCTCATTTCTCAACACTCAAATCATAAATAATGTTCATCTCACATATGAATTATCTTTTGCTATTGATGATTAATTCTTGCTTATGACGCCAAGCTCTTATGAAAAAAATCTTTTAATTTTCATACTTGAAAATTGCCATGAAAACCAATGAGGTAATTACTTACCCCCAAAAATATATATCTAAAGACCCTGCTTTTGGAAGACTAGGATTTATTGAGAGTAATATATAATAATCTACCAGCTACATGTATATATATAGTTCCAGATAAAGTGGAAAAAGTCTTGATTCAATAAATAATTTGTCTTTATGTATGGTCTTTGGTAAAAAAACACCAACAAAACAGCTGATCCATACGCTTCAAACTTTATAACCCATTTGAAACCTTGCAATGTTATCAGGAATTCATCTAATAATAAGGATTCTCCTTCATCAAAAAAAGAATTGAATGCAAATTGCAACAAAAAATAATTATATTTCAACAATATCTACAGTATATCATATAATATGTAGTATATACTTTATGTTGTTGATTCTACCTTTGAAAGGTACCTTTTCTCTGTGTTGCCAACATCTTTTAAATGAAATGTTGATGTTGACTGACTAGTATAGAAAAAACAGGATATATTTCAGTGTATTTTTTTCATAACAATCATGAAACAATAACAATTACCACGATTTTGTGTTGAACACATTTCTTACTTACGGCTAACCTTCCTGACTTCAATACTAGAAAGCTATTTTAAGTCATAAGATACAATGTATCAGAATAAGGTTTTGTAACTTATCATACATTCTAAGAATTGAGAATGTAGAATATTTCGATATCAAAATTACAGGTGGGAACAAAAAAACATCCTAACAAGCAGCCACTGTTTTGGAAAAAGGTTGACAGTCTCATTAGATCATATTAAGATTATGCACGGAGACATAATTAGTGTTGGGATATTCTTTTCTTTTATCAGAATGACTGAAAAATAACTTGCCAAATGCCATATAATTAAACAAAAATACTTTCTGACATAACAAAAACTTTATACGGCACCAAAGAAGTATTTAATCCATTTTACTTAACCTCTAAGTGGTAAAACTATTATCAAATTTGTTTCCTTAGATCAATCATATCACACAAAACATGGCTACTATTCTTTCTCATAAGGTGTCATAATGAGGGTATAGCGGTGAGCTGGCCACCTGGCAGCCAATGTCTACAAGTGATGTTCAGTAAAAATATACTCTAAAACTATATTAGCTTCAATGGTAAAATAAGGAAGATAAATAATAGTAAATAGTGTAGTTAAATTATGAAAATAATTGCGGAATGGACCCTTTTAAAGTTAAAGCAATTTGAAGCAATCAATATGTAATGCAAGACTTTCTAGAAGAAAAAAACCTCTGATCGAACATAAATTTAAGACACTTTTATCTTAACAATAATAGGTGAATTATAGAGTATGTCTTCACAAAAGAACCTGTTTGGAAAATAGGCCACTAGGTGGCGAAACTTTCACAGCAATACCCTCATTATTTAGATTTCATGACTTTCTGATGAAACCTATAAAGTTTTCCATATCAATAATGTTTATTTCATATTTCTTCTTTTGTAAATACATCCTCAGGACCATTTGTTGCTGCAGTTAATTTCTTTTCTAATTCTTTGGTTCTATTTGCTAGCATTCTTGCAGCTAATCTCTGATGTGCCAAGGCCTCTGTCTTGTCAGTGATCTAAGGAAAATACAAGAAGTTATTTTGTTAATTAATCAGAAAGGTACCACCTGTATTAAAAAAATGTCTGTTCTTGGAACCAATTCCATCGAAAGGAAATCTTAAACCATGTGAAGTTGTGATATTGAAAATGGTACTTGAATTGTGTCCCATAAAAAGAAGAGAAAGGAGCTGTCTGCAGTGAATCTCTTGACTTTAAAGAGGGAATTTCAAACAGACAAATTGCTTTAACAATTTGCTTCTATACTTTGTAAGTGTTGTACATGTATACCAAAAACTCCCACCAGAAAGCTGTTTTTCAGATGTTCAGTGCTGCTACCTTATGGGAATAATGATATCCCACAATGGTGTTCAAAGAAATTTCATATTTCTTACCATTTCCAAGAACATATCTATTAGCTCACTTTCGTCTTTGTCTACAAGTTCATCGTCTTGCATTGAGTTCATATTATGATCACCAGGTGTGTTTGTTTGTTCTGAATTCTCCAGTGAACGATGGCTGTCATCTTCTGGTGAATTTGGACTAGACTTTGTGGAACTATCTGAAGACCGCTTTGAACCTAAGGTTAAGACAGACAAAAAACCCAGAAAATTAAATTTTCTAACTACAATATTGTTTCTTATAACAGGAAACAACAATAGAGGGGATAGGTTCTCAACTAAGGTATCTTTTTTTAAATCACAAATACAATGATTTTAGTTTGGTCAGCTTTATTCAAAGAAATATTCATATTTTGCTCCTTTTAAAAATGTTACTATATTTGCAATAAGGAATAGTTATATCATGACAATTGTTTGAGAAAAAGAACCAGAACAACTGTACATGGGATTAAGATCTGACTAAGATAGAAAAAATGGTTTTGTTTAAAAATCAAGAAAACTGTGAAAACAACAAATCATTCATTGATAACAAGCACAACATTTTTTTTTGGCTTGTAACCCCTTTTCCTTGATTTTTACAATCCCATTCAAGGCCTTGACAGCTTCAGAAAATCCTTTGAAGAGACAATGTTTTTGTTCAAGGTAAGATCGCTGCTGTGTACCATCACCTTTTCAGTTGTTCTTTTGCAAGATTTTTTTCAGCAATTCAAAATGAAGCCTTCCCAACACCATGATTATCACCATACCACAAGTTATAACATCCTATACTTCATGTGTATAAACGATCCAAGTGTTAAAACTTACTATAAGGTCAATCCCAACCAATTTCATTCTAATCAATATGCAACAGAATCATTTCACTTAATAAAATCAGGATGAATGTTATATGTTATGCTTTGCAAGAGTTTTCTTTTAATAATTTCAACAACTTGCATGGAGAATCATTGTTATGTACAAACCAATATTTGTTGAGGTGCTTACCAACTAAGGGAAAGGATGCTGAGAAAAATATCCTTTTGGAGATGAAAAGGGTTAATAAAGTACATAAATACACAGAAACTGTAACTCCCTTTATTAACTATGTGACAAAGGTTAGGGTGCAACAAATGGGGGGTGAAACAGGTAGTGAGTGAGTAAGTGGTGGGAGTATAGTTAAATACTAGCCTAGCAGGTTTTGGGTGCTTTCAGTGGCGACTCCTGGAGGTTTAGACATTGAATAAACAGGCTCAGGCAATCTCCTCAAGGGTAAAATATCAGTGTCTAAACAAGAAATAAAAACTCCTTAAAAGTTGGAACAAATATTTAAAACAAGCATAAGATATTCAAACCATGTAAACAGTGTAAATAATGAATATCCTTGCACATAAAACATCTAAAGGAAAAAACCAAAAAGGTTAGTTGTATTTTCTTATTATAACAAATGCTAGCACCAAAGGTCACTCAAACTAGGCTTATATGTAACATCTGCATGCTATCCATATGGATATGATGATAATTATGCTAGTAAACATTTTATGCAATGTCTTGAATTTCATGTTAATATTAGTAAACAAAAGTTCATAGCTCCCATTTGTTAAAATACTTTCAAATTACATATTTAACCATCTGTCCAATCAAGAGAAAAAAAAGTTTCAAAGACACCAAACCACACAAAAATGACTATAAGAAAATTAGCTGAAAAAAACACCTGTTCAATTGATTTAACAAAACATTAGGACAAGTGTTGCAATATTTGGCTACATACCTTCATTAATTTGTTTTATGAGCCATCTGACTGCTGCTTTTGCTTTAGTTGCTGTGGATGGCGGGGGTGGGAATGCAGTAAGATGAGCTACTTGTTTTACTAAGCCTCTATTTCTGGCTAATTGTTCTTCAAATGCAATCCTGAATACAATGACAAAAACAACAACAAAAATGATTATTGAGAATATTTCTCCTTTTCTTTCAAATTTCAGGACTTCCAAAGTGAACATAAAAATCCCCCAAATTATATTTTGTTGTTTATCTTCTTTATTTTCCCACAACTAATCATCTCTTGCAAATACAATAAATGTTTAAGTAGTCCTTAGAAGCCTTCCATAGGATAATTAGAACCACACTACCACCTAGTGGTGAAATCAGCTTTCTTTATCCACAATGACTGTCAGAGTAATGGATTTTTAAATTGTGAAAGAAATTGACATTGATTTAACCAATAGTATACATTTGTTTACAGAGATTTTTGCAAGTTCATTAATTAAAATATAACTTGGAAGATATTTTTTTCCAAACCTGTATGCATCTGCTGTTACCAGTGCTTCTTCTCTTCTTTGTTTATGAGTTGCTAACTCCTCTTTTAAACGTAATATTTCTTTGTGGCCCCTGGATGCTGCATGGGCACAAACACATGGATCTGGCTCCTGCACACGGCAATGACAGGCACCAAGTATTGCCAACTGAAATTAAACATATTTTAACATCAAATTATGAAACTCATTGAAACAATGGAAAGAAGCATTAGGCGCAAAGTTGTAAAAATGTTGAAAAGTTTTCTCATCTTGGACAAATTAAGACACCAAAGTATGCTTCAGAAATGTTTTTTCCCCCCCTGAACATAGATCCAAGGCTGTTTAATGAAGATAAATAGCTATGCCAATAGGGTGCCAGCTAGACTGTTACAAACAGTGAAAAAGTAATTTCCTTAATACATGTATACAGACATTTTGCACATTACAATACAAATAGCCTAGAGAAGGTCTGGCATTACCAACTGAAAAATATGTATGTAAAATCATACTAATTATTCCTTCTCTTACCTCATTTGAAGTAAAGTTGTAGTACTCGTCTTCAGATGTAGTAGATCGAGAACCTTCATATCGCTGTCTTTCTTGAACATCTAATAATGCTAATAGTTCGTCCCTTTCCCTACATATAGCTGAAAACACAATGTGTAGACAACCTTACTGTATGGAATCTGAGCTTACTACTTGATGATCAATAAAATATATATTCTTTTTTCTACAGATGTGTGAATGGACAGTTGAAACTCTGTTAAGTGGTCCTAATAGAGAACTGGTATCATTAAAGGGGTTGTAAAACACAGTATATGATAATGATTATATCAATATATAAAGGGGGGGGGGGGGTTGTCTAGTGGTCCTAATCTGGAGGTGGTCCCTAAATGAGGTTTCACTGTAGAAGTACTGCACTACAAAAGGATCTATCTTTTCTTTTGCTTGATTCAAAAATGCTTATGTCACTGTCTTATGCCATTGATTGAATGACTAAATAAATCCTGAGAGCAATATTTCAAATATAACATATTTATTATCAGGGTATTAAACCTATATTGCAATAGTCGACAGAAAAAATTGAGTGACTACAAAAGCAACATTTAGAACCACCAGTTAATGCATAATTATTATATTTTTTTTAGTTTTTAACTTTTAGCACAAAAACTAATAGCTAGGCACAAGATAGAGCCAATTGAAAACGATATCATAATTTGAAAATGTTCTTACACATCTTTTCTGCTTTGACTCGTCTCATTTCATCTGTTTTGGCTTCAAGTGCTGATGCAAGGTGAGAATTTTCCTGGCAAACTCTGAAATAGATAGTGAAAGAATTTTATAACAATAAATCTATCTGTATATCGTCTTCTTTGTGAACAAAAATAATGTAAATAATACTGTCTCAAGATGAAAGCATTTCATTCCAGGCTAAAGAAGTATACAGTACAATTCATATTCAGTAATTTACATATATTCGTTACATTGCTTTCTGTAGGCATTTAACGATTTCAAATCCTTTTTGCATATTGTTAATTTCAAATGTTTATGTATGAATTTGAGTCATTAATTATTCAAGAATCTGAATGCAATGAATATAGTTTGTTAAAAGACAATCAGAGTTATATAGATTAAGATTCAAAATTCTCCTCTAGGGTTAGAGTGTATATATGTTTACATCACATGCATCACCACAATAAGTTCCTATTTAAGTTTAGTTCATCTTCTTATATTATATATGGGAATTTTAAATGTGAGCTAATGAATTCCAATTTACTTGTAATTTCAATTTCCATTCTATCTATCATGGTATAAAAAAAATACTGGGGGCCCAGTTAATTTTCATTCCCACACTAAAATCAATGTCTGTTGGCATATACAATTTCTGATAAATATCAATTCTCATACAAAAACACCACGTATCCTATATACAGACATCAAACAAAAAAAATCCTTAAATGAAAATATTGATCCAAAATATAAGATAAACATCAAGATCTAAATGGCCTACAACAGATGTTGCATGAGTAGTATTTCTGTTTATTCTGATTTCATATTTCTAATCTTACATTTATGAATTGGATTTGTGATTGAGAATTCATACCAATTGTTTATTTGTGATTTTAAGGGATTTTTCTTTTAGTTAGCATTGAAATCTCTAACTATCACTATATGATATGTTACAATTATTTAAAAAACAACACCAAACCAACTGAAATAAAACAGTGACATGATTTTGATATTAGTTCCTAGAAATTTGAGGTTTTACTTTGATATGGCACACTTAAGACAATTCTGGCTGCTTAAAACAAACAAGATTTTAATCTTTAGTGAAAAAACATTTCATGAACCTGAAAACAAATGAAAACAGACAGGTAATGATAAGATGAAACTAACCGGTCAAATCTGGTGGCCCACAATTGCTGACTGTCCATTACCCGACTCTGCCTACATTCCAATTCAAATTGGAGACTATTTATTTCCTACAAAATAAAATAAAAATCTTATACAAGTTATAGGACTAATTGAAAAAAAAAAGTTTGGCAATCTTTCATTCATTGAAAATAACTTGGTAAATCCACTGACCTGTGTAAGTGTTTGGTTCAACTCTTTCACTTTCTTTGTATTACCACTTTCTTGATTCTGAGCTGCTAAAGACTGAAAAAGTCCAGAGATACACAAACACATTTAAGAAAGGATAAAGATTAAAAACCCTTGATTGTAATATGTAAATTCATTATTTGTAAGAATGGTCAAGTGTGATATATCAAGAATCCTATCCAAATTGTTGATAACTACGTTAAAACATTGAAATAGAAAAGTAAACAAGCACATTTAAGAAAGGATAAGGGTTCAAAACCCTTGAATATAATAATGATGTAAATTCAATTTTTTAAGAAATTAAAATAACTTTCCATACAAATTTCTCATATAACACTTACAGTAAGTAGGTCTATATATGGATTGTTTATTCATTCAAGACTGTACTAATTAATACATGTTAATATTTGAACTATATTTTATAGCCATGAAAATGAATCTCATCCAAACAAGATATTTGCAGTTGTTGTCCTTATTATTATGTTTAATGATTATATAATATTCATTCAGTATTTACCTTTAGTTTGCTTTACTTAACTAACTTTTGAAAAAAGTCACAAATGAGTCTGAAATAATCAGCAAAAAATCCTAAGCAAAACAATACAGATCCAAAATGTTTGAAAAGTGTGTCCAGATTAAATGATTAATACTTCTTTAAATATATTATTTTACATTTCTCTCTTACATTTCTGTACACAATCAAGGATTGCTGCCTAAATCAAAAACAAAACAACAACAACAAGGGTGTGTGAATACTTTTGGCCAAAAAAGTTTGATTGGAAAAAAACTCTGAGATAGATCTATCAAAAATATACTTTGAATAAAAACCAGTATTTACAAAAATAATACAAAGGAAATGGAAGTGAATAATAATGTAATTTGTAGGTGTATGTGCAAAGGGTATGAAATTTTAAATATACAATGCTGATGGGTGATGTTAGTATCAATGCTAAATGAAATTTAACCCTATAAATAAATCAAATTCAACATTTTTTTTCACCAAAAGATGAAACATTAAAAACAATTCTTGCATGTATGTTGAAAGTTGATCCTTAGTCATCATATGCTTGTTTTGGAAAAAAAAATCACAGCTTTTTTCACCCCTCCTTAAAAATGATAAATATCTTTATCTATATATCATTAGAAAATATATCTTGAACTACAACAATGTCTTTAGATTTAAGAAATAATCTCAAAACTCAATGTGTTATTTCTAAATAGAATCCAGATTTTTTTAGACAACTGATCTTGGCAAAAAATATTCTAGACTTCCAGAGACAATATTGGAACATTTTGTCTCTTGCCACCTGAAAAGATTTTACAAAAAAATACTTTTTAGACAACCCTTGTGCATAAAACAACAACCACACAATTATAGTGAGTGACTAAAGTATTGCTGGTTTCAGATGATTGGAGGACTCTTTGCAAGCAAGGTTCTTTATCTTACCTGTTTTTGTATGAGTCTGATAGCCTTCACCTTGGCATCTAGCTGTTTCTTGCAAAGTGTCAGTTCTAGGACTAAATTCTCCACATCCTAATGAAGCAATGTATGTGCAGAAGCAATGAAATAATTAGGTTGATCCTATGGGAATAGGTTTGATTAGACTGTCTTTTATATCTTTGTTTTACAACCAGGTATCACTGAATATTTTAAAAATGCATCAAAATAAAACAAATAATGCCTAAATTTTAGGCAACTAGAGGGCAAGTTAAAATTAATGAGAAAGATTTTATTATTCTTACATTTTTAACATACATGAACATGTATCTAATTTTCTTAGGAAAGTTTGTAATTTGTTATAATTCTGTCAGGTTTGTAAAACAAAAAGTAAAAGTAGTCCAACCTATTAATTATATGAATGATGATTAATGATATGTGACAATGAAGATAAACAGGCAATCACAACATATTTCAGGATTTTATGACTCAAAATTATTGAAGAGGTACTAAACATCTAGATCTCATAAAGATAAACCAGAATGTCTCTTAAATATGTGGGCAATTATCTCTGATACTACCCAAGTTCAGTTTAAACAGATTTTTCTAGCTCTTTTCATGTGACTAGCTCAGTTGAGACCCAGCATATGAGGCATTTGTGTTTATTTCTACTCTGAGATATCTTATCATTGCCTGAACATCGTTCATTACTTGTGATTGCTGTGATTTACTAAAGCAATATATATATAAATCCTCATATTTTTTTACTTTGTAGAATATTCAAAAAAGTAAAAATATGTGGCTATATATATATAGGATTTTGTCATGTGCTTTTTGCTCATTTTTAATTTCTAATTTAATTAGAGCATGTTTGCTTAGACTAGTTCTAGAACTGAAAAGACTTCAGTAGCTCACCCAGAGTGTGAAAACCGCTCTATCAAAGCCAGGTTTAGAACTAATATAAGCTTGACTAGAGAGGTGGTATCATTAGGGAGGTCGTTTAAAATTACTTAGAATATCAGATCTATATAATTTATATACTAAAGGCATACTCATAACTTTTGTTGAAGTCTAGGCACTATGAAGGGGTCCTAGTTCAAGAACTGATCTAAATAAACACATAACTTAATTTTATTCGAATTTAGTCAATTTACAGATCTTTGTAACTATATACATAACATATTATTACTGAATAAGTTATTGGTTCCAAGATTCATATTTGAGAAGAATTACTCAAATACATTGTTCCAAAGTTGAATAATTCTTCTCACATAATTATATACATTACATTTGATTTGTATATTTACAAACATACCTTTTCTGCTCTCCTTAATTTTTCTTCAGCTTCCTCGTTTTTTGTTTTTGTTTCAACTTTGAAGCTTTTGTCTTTTACTTCTACAAATAACAAACACAATCTAACTCTAAATCCGTCTTGAAACAAAATGTTGCAATATCACCATTGAGTTCTATCATATTCCTATAAAAATCTCAACTTGATTAAATTATTTTGGGATTTTTCATGGCTTAAATTGTTTCTGGTACCATTATAGATACATATATTAGACATTTGGGGAAAAGGTTCTCTGGTAATAATTTTCCTTCTCACTAATCAGCCTATAGTTTTTAAAATTTCAAAGAAGCATTTTGATGCTTTTGAATTCAAATTTAAGCAGCTTTGATATGTTGACATTAAAATAATACAAGCCTTGAAGCTACATGAATAAATTATATGTAAGCTGTAATATTTACCCTTTTTACAAGATTCTCTAGGTAGGTTAATGATATCTATCATAGGAATACAGTTTGTTCTGTATAGAGAATTGTAAAGCAATATACTACTGTTTAAAAAACTGAAGTGTCAATATCAAAAACATATTATCCTCATCAATAACCAAACTAAAAATCTATCATCATTATTTTTTTTTCAATTAATTAGGTAAGGCAGGAGTTTATTAATTTTTAGTTTTTCGAACGAAATTGATTTTAGTTGAGGGTAGGAGGGAGGAAAA
>JAVSBT010187200.1:0-13731 GCA_033118115.1 Pharyngocirrus eroticus | reverse complement strand
ACAACTTTTTTGGATTCAGCATGTCCATAATATGCTAAAATCATTGTTTACCAAGCCCTACTAAAAAATGCCTTAACAACTCAAAATTTCTGAAAATGGGACTAGACTATTTCATTGGTATTACGTTTGCAATGGGGTTGGTTACTGGGGACTCAATAGCTATTTGGTGATATTATAAACGTTTAATCCTGCCCCCCCTCTCTTCTTGACTCAGTCATGGAAAAAAAAGTGAATTGTGCTAAAGTAAATTTGCTCTGCCAGTGTACAGCTTCTGTAACAAGGCTCTGATCAATAGTCCTGAAGCAATGCTTTGTGGTTAGGTTTTGGAGAGAGAAGCTCTATTGACAGTTGCAAGCACAGGTCTTTCTGTGACAGTACTGTGTAAAAGTCAAAAGCTAGATTCTCATGAAAGGATAGAAAGATGTGATTGTGGCAAAAAGCTTTAGAAGTGTTCTAGGATTACTTAACACTATTTGTGGCCTCATCTTGTGATTGATTTTATTGATTGACAAGTTAAACCAAAGATTGGAGGAATGATGATGAGATGATAGACAGAACACTACATGCTAATTGTCAATGAATTGTGATGCTTTATAAGTATGGATGCTGACATGCATCATCAAGGGATGACTCATTGTGATATAGAAGTTACATTCCAAGAATTACATAGCCATTGATATGCTTTTTACTTTTAGTGCTATCTTGTTACTGTGAAATAAGTGTGTTTTCCTGCTGTGTAGTCTGTCACTAGGAGGTCAGTTTGGTTGCCTTATTATTAGGGGATAATGGTTTCAAATTAACTGGAATATATTGGTGAAATTATTCATGACGGCTTTGAAGTTAAACCCTTAGAGAGGTATTGATGCAAGAAATTTCCATTTTTTTTTTCAAGCTCAATTGTTACCAAAATTTGGAACTACACTGTAGAAGCGCTTTGGCTTGGTATCAGTTTTCAACCATTTATTGTACCACATAGAACATTTTGTTGCTTTTTTCTGGTGGAATCTTAACACATCCAGAGCGAATATTCAAACCATGTATCATGTACCTTATGGGATTAAATCTCATGGGATTATCCTCTTCCATTGAAGGACTTTGTGATATAAGTATATATTGGAGAACAGATTATCCAGGCAGATGCTGAATAGGGCTGTTGGGAGTTGCACTATTACAAGAATTCTCATGGTTTGTGAGTGTGTGTGACTTGAAATATTTGAATTTTACAACCTTGATTGTTGCGAGAAACTCCAAACATTCATAGTGTTGATTATTCTTTACATAAGAAACTGTGTCGAGAAAGTATTGAAAT
Source organism: Pharyngocirrus eroticus (assembly GCA_033118115.1). Taxonomy (NCBI): domain Eukaryota; kingdom Metazoa; phylum Annelida; class Polychaeta; family Saccocirridae; genus Pharyngocirrus; species Pharyngocirrus eroticus. The sequence continues at coordinate 12,422 of JAVSBT010187200.1, read as the reverse complement.
TCAGTTGAAGGAAAAAAATTGCCCTCTGCTGAAGACAAGGATATTATTATTATTTATGAGACGATTCTTTAATCCTAGGCTAAATCTAGAATTTCAGAACTTTGATGATGTTTTCTTGAAAGATTTATACTATTGAGCTCAGTGAAGCAAGATTTTCAATGGAAATTGAATTGAATATGGTTTCCCAAACTATCAGACATTCATGACAGGAGGATTATCCACAATTCATGAATAAAAGTGTTTTGTTACATTGATCAATGTTATGGGTGTCTCGAGAAATTTGGATCCGACAACAGAATACATGGCAAATATGCTTACAAATAGTTTTATGAATGATGTACCGATGCAGTACTTTGGAAATGGAACTGGAGAATCGTCCACTGGAGAAACAAGTGAAGGGGGAGGTGTTACATGGAAAACTCCAACCCTTGGGGGAGATTTAGAGGCAACATTTAAGATTGGACCTCCAAATACCATACTTGGAATGACTGTGAACCAAGCATCTTATGTTTTTCTAGCTATTGGTGGTATTGCACCTGTTGTTTTTATTATAATTGTTGTCATTTCAATGAAATGTTATACATGGAGAAAAATGAAATACAATAGAAAATTTGGCTCAAGGTTTCAAACTACACATGAACTGTGGGAAGCAGAAGTAGAAAAGCGTCTTAAAAGAAATCGACTTAAAGGGTTTGAAGGCCCTTATAGAGATGAAACATCAGATGATTCTAGCCACGGGGAAGGAGACGTGCATGGTGATCCTCCGGCAGGATGGCTTCCTAGTACTAATAACCCTAATGTGTTCTTTAGAGAAACCAGGCTAGAAGGTGCCAATACGTCTCGTTTAGGAGTTGCAAATTTACCAAATATCAATGTAATTTTATCACAAGATGAGGCTAGGAGAGCAGGGTATGGTAACAGACAATCAGGATCAAGTGGTAATTTAAACCCATCACCTGCAAGTCAGGGGCCCAGTCACATGTCTACTACATACACTGAGGGAAACATTAGCAGTGAGAGGGAAAGCATCCGGAGCGAGGAAAGGAAGGTTCTTGAAAATTTTGATCAGATTTGCAATTCGATAGAATTTAATGAAAGTGTCATGGTGGCCCCACATCAGCTTAACCAGCATCCTTTATCCTTTTCCCCAAATCATAGTGCTCCTAACTCCCCAGGGATGCCAGACTATAGGTGTGCTTACCCAAGTACATCTGCCTCTAGTCATGATATATATGGGACCTACTCCCATGACAGTCACCCAGGTGATAATGTGTCAACTCCCAGGGATGGTGGACCTTACTCTCGCGGTGCATTTCCACCCCAGTTTGAACCATTGCCAGACACATGTGAAACATGGCCGCCGTTGCATAAAAATCTCATTCACATGGTACCCATGTATAAAATTCCAAGAGTAAGACTTATGAACTATCCAAGTGGACCTCTGGATAAAGATGTGAATGGAAAACTTAATGAAGCATTTATTAACAATGCATATACTCCTGATTAAGCATTGATTGAATGTTAGTATTAAAAGTAGCATTTTTTACAATTGCAATAAAGCCAAGCTTTGCCAATGAAAAGCTTCTCAAATGTCTGAAATTCTGTAAAAGTCTAGAAATTAATGGAAACCTGACACTCATTTTTCGAACTTTCAAAGCTGTTTTTATTATTTTTAATGATTGAAATTGCAATGTTAAAGCACACCATGTATAAAAGTTTACCTTCCTTAGATATCTTTGAAAAAAAGTGTCAAAAATGCTTTATATTGTTTTTGATTTGTCTTTATAGTGAGGCTATATTTATTGACAGAGGAAAATATTCTCACTTTTTCCAAGTAGCCTACATGTAACAGCACTCATGATTACATCTAATGTGGCAAAGATATTTACATTTCCAAAAGTTTCAAAGTTACCCATCTGAATAATTATATGACACTGATAGTTGTTAACATAATGTAACCATAAGTTGGTAATAAATTGGAGTCTAAACAAGAAGATGGATGTTTTTATTTTTAAGTTTTCTTGAAGGAGGCTGCTATATTTTTTAATATTTTTTATTCCATTTTTTATACTGTCAATGTGTATAAAATTGACACCCGGCCCACTGGACCTATAAAGACAGTTCAAACAATTTTTTAACAATATATTTTAAGCTTTACAACTCGCCAGCGTAATAAATGTAGTAACAAATTAGATAAAGTAACAAAGTAAAGCAAGTAACAGATTAAATGAAGTAACAAATACATGAAATAAACGTAAACTTATTGGTACAGTAAACTTTTCCTATAACTTAACGCTTTCACCAGGAACTTAGAAATAGTCTTTTGGCTGGATTTCATAATTAAAATATTTACGTTACAAAACAGATTTCCAGAAAAATACTCAAGAAGACCAAGGCTCGAAAAAAACCATTTTTAACATCCATACACCAGTTATCTTTACAAATAGCATAGTAAAACTCAAAGAGTCTCCTTGTAACTAAAAAGCTGATTTTCAAAATTAAGGTTGGATCTTTTTTAAATCTTTCAAAATATAAGAAAATGAATTTATTCAAATTAAGAGGCATTATTACTGAGGCCAAATTGATTAGTCAGTCAATGAAATTTTTGCATAGATGTTTTTTTAGTTCAATCTCAATACTCAACCTTTTGTGTCAAAACGACGGAAATGAACGAAATGTTTGGATTCGCATGGAATATACACAAATATCTATTATTCGAATATAGTTTCTTTATAACTCTCTATTAGATCCAGATCCAAATTTTGGGGCACAAGACAAGCGGTAACCAAGATGCTCATAACTGTTAGGACTACCAATAGGTAACGGATACATAATAACCTCTTCTCTCTCCTCAAGACACAAAGTCCTAGGACATTACAAACAACTCCAAAAATAGTGATGAGAAAACCAATAGTAGGTGCTGCAGCATGTACACAAGAAGAGTTTCCTAGAATTTCATCAGTGAATGTTATGTTGTCATGACTATTTGTTGTGTTTTCTTCTTTATCCATGACTTTTTTAGTATAGTGTAAATGAAATGAAATTATCAAGTCCAAACTTCTACATAAAGTATTTTTTCAATATGAGACACAAGTGTAGAATCTGTCAAAAATGTCAAAATCTCCAGTTGTGATAACAATTTAAATGAGAGGTATTGTTCAGCGTTTACGATGTATTCCTCTTTGAGTTCCATTCAGTTTTGATAATATTCTTATTATCATTTCTTGGAACAGTTTTATTAGGTTGGTAATTAATTTAAAAAAATTGAGAATTTTTCTTTTTATTCTACAACCAATTTTTTATAAACAATACGACGTTTCGTCTGTTAACAACAGAGAAAGAACATAAGATCATAAAAAAGTGAGCTTTATATATTATCAGATGAAATAGAACTTGTTAGATTTTTAATTAAGAACAAGTTATGAAATTAAAGCTTAAACAAGATTTACACAGTACTGTTGTAACTTGTAAACAGACTAAACGTCCTATTATATTGATTGTTTGTACATTTTTGGTTGTAGAACAAAAGAAAAATTCTCAAAATAAATCTTACTTTCAGTTTCACATTATTATCTAAATATAGAAATACCAAGATGTTGTGCTATGAAGAACTTTGATGTTACTTCATTTTGAAAAACTTCATGTTTAAAAGGAGGGGTCAAGGCCATTTTGATTGGAATTCTTTGGCAACCAATGAAATCATAAATATTTCAGGCTTTTCTTGAAAGAATAAGTTGTTGATGATTTAAAAAAAGGCTTCACTAAAATCTAGAAGTTATTCTCAGGAGCTCAGAATAAAATAAAAAAAGTAAAATATATTGTATTCTGCTAAGGAGTTGTGCTAACATGTGTGAACAAATACTTGATTCTACTGTACGTATTAAAAAGGAGTTGGTGACGAAATAGCTACAAACATCATCAATTCTGAAAAACTACCAAATTTTACCCTTTCTTGATAATTCAAAACAGCCAAACTTTTTTAGAAAGAAGTAGACATTTATATCAGGTTTTTATCTTTTATTACATGTACTACAAAAAAGCAAAGAAACAAGAAAATGTATTTGGCCATGCCAGATTATTTGGTCAATGGATTTTTTAACAGAAAAAAATGGCACGGCTGTACTGTCTGAGGGTAAGACCTCTATAACATATAATTATTGCAACATTGAATTTTAACAGAAATTGCCACATATCCTGAACTTGATATTAACCATGTGCTTACTGTCCAGCATTCTGTTCTTGTTGAGTTGTATAAAATATAGTTGGAACTACTGATCTATTTGCCCAAGGCATGAATGTAGCAATGAAACTTTTCCTGAATCTTTTTGATGATGTGAAAAACACAACAAAGTTGACTGAATGATTGATAAGAAATAAAAATGACGAAATGTTAGCTAAGATATACATGTTACATTTGGAAAGTGTGACTTGAGAAAGGTTAGTAATTATAAAATTTAAGATTGCAGTAGGGTAAACAACAAGACATATAATAACTATGACTATAATTTAGGAGGCAGTGTACAGATTTTGTATACCCCTTGTGGTTAAGTTTTGTCTTCTCTTGTTGGCTTCTTTGATTGTTTTCCACAGTCGTGTAGTCAGAATACAAAGTATAACAAATGGTACTAACACACCACAAAAGACTGGAACAAAAAATGCAAGATAATTCTTGAAATAAATGTTTTTGAATAGTTCAGTATCTTCAACATCTATAGCAGTTCCATCTTTGAAAACTATTTCCTTTACAAACCAGCATGGTAATGAAACTAAAAGTGTCATTATAAGAGTAAAAGCTGACTGGTACCTGATAAATCTCATGGACGCATAGACTGGTTTTTTCGTTGGATGACAAACAACAATGTATTTGTGAAAAGTAATATTAATTAAAGACCATAAGCTTTTGATGCGAAAAAATCGCACCAAGGGAAGGATGTAAAATGTCCAATGGTTCATGAATGAATTACCTATTTTTGGCAATGACAGTTGTATCAACTCAAAACAATATGTTGGAAAAACACACAGCAAAGATCCAAGATCCATAACTGTTAGGACTACCAATAGGTAACGGATACATAATAACCCCTTCTCTCTCCTCAAGACACAAAGTCCTAGGACATTACAAACAACTCCAAAAATAGTGATGAGAAAACCAATAGTAGGTGCTGCAGCATGTACACAAGAAGAGTTTCCTAGAATTTCATCAGTGAATGTGATATTGTCTTGCACATGTGTTGTATTTTCTTCTTTAATAACCATTTTTCTTTTTAATATCTAGGATTGTGTTACTAAAATGAAGTAATAAAATTCAAGCATTATTGATTGAAATTTCAAATATTTAGTCTATCAACAATAGCATCCTTCTTTTTTTTTTATTATCTCAAATGATCACTTTGGGTGCCATAAACAAATTAGGCAATATATTGAAATATTTAATGGTTATCTTTCTAAATATGGAACCTTTTGATGGATATAGAGCTAGAACAATATTGTAAATCAAAAAAAAAAAAATTCAGTGTAAAATGAAGTTTGAAAACTAAATCATTTTGTGTAACAAATTTGCATATTTTACCTACTTTGATAGGCCAGGCCATATTGAATTGATATTGGAATATCACGAATCTTGAGTTTCAGGAAGGTTTGAAAATCAAATTAAAAAAACAATTTTCAAAATAATAATCATATTTGTAAATTCCGTCAACTCAAAACAAACTTACTTGGGAAAAGTTGTGTTTTCTTGTGAGAATCCCACCTGCCACCACAGAAAGTGGATCATTTAGCATGGTTTATGGAGTATCCTGCTTCTTAAAACTGCCTAACTGTCAAATAAATTTACCAGAATTTACTGGAAAGAGAGCTCCAATGGCTTGATAGACGTGTTTTAAATTTATGTTCGATCAGAATGTTTTTTCTTTTAAAAAGTCTTGTATTACATATTGCTACACATTGCTTAATCTTTTATAGTGTCTATTCCGCAATTATTTTCATAATTTAACCACTTTTACTATTATTTATCTTCCTTGGTTTAGCATGGAAACTAATGGTATTTTAGAGAATATTTTGACAGAACAACCTAACCAGCCTATTATCGCCCGGTGGACAGCCTCCGGCTACACACTCATTGATGTGATTTAGTTTCACAAGTTTCAACAGATAGACTCTAACAGATTGAACTCTGACATGATCTTAGAATTCGATCTGTTCTTTGTATATTATTAATTTGTTATAATTTTGTACTAAGTGGAGACACTTGTTGATAATATCAAATTCTTCCAATCAAATTGCTTCTGCATAAACCATTTCGTAGAGATGCATACATTATAGAAGCCATTTTTTTCCAAATCTGCATCCTCCTTGAGGCAGTACACACCTTTTGTCAGAACATCCCTAACTTCTAATAATAATACTGTTGTAAAATACCCTTGGCTATGAATTATGAAAATAGAAATTATACTGTAAAAGAATTAGATTGTTAAGTAATTTATTATGAAAAATAATCTAACATATATTCAAAAAAAAATCTCTTCTTTTTTTGCAACAAATTAACTCAAACCATGATTATTAATTTTATATTTGAATGGCTTCATTGCCAACTGATAATGGATAAAAATATAGTAAAACAATAACTCCGAAAATCATGTTGGTTGATTTATTATTTTCAAGGCAATGACATGTTGTTCATTTTTCGTCAATCTTATGATGTTATCTTCACTGTTCTAAAAATATATCAAGCAACATGATTTTTGTAGTTATTGTTTTACTATATTTTGTATGGCTTACATACAGTATCTCAGTCTTTTCCATTTACAACCATGATACAAATATTTTCATGAGAGTAGTGTCATTAGATGTGATTATAACAGAACGGCAATGAAAAGCTCTTGATTTGCCATTGAAACTACTAATGGAATTACATGGTTTTGGACAATAATGACCTTTTTTCTATTGATTTCTTACTATTTAACATTGCTTAGGATTTTGAAAAATTTGATCTATTTGAATGTGTTAGTAAGGATCAATAACAGCTATATGGATGTATTTTGATAAGACCCTCTTTCAGTCATTGACATAAATGCTCTTTTTTTTGTATACTTGACCAGAGAATGTCATGTACGTCAAAGGACATGCTTTGCAAATGGCATAAAAAAAAATTGTCTTTTATTCTTGTGATTGATTAGAATATACTTAAAATCTGACCACATACCTTATAGAATTATAGTATATGAAGTAATTGGTGTGACCATTCACATTGCACGAGCAATACAATGGCTATTTTTTTTTTTTAAACAATGTACATATATACAAATATGATTTGAATGCAACCCCCTTCTCCCTCTCCTCTGCGTAGCGTAGTCATGAACGTTTCAAGTCTTCTCTATTTCATCTCTACCCATGTTTTCTTTGTAAAATATTTGAAGAGGTTCTTTCTCATCTCAGCCTATATTATTCATATTGTCATATCGTTATTTTTAGCTATCCTGATGACATGCATGTTACTATTTTGTTGTCTCTCATTTCTTATGCAATGCAGGTTTTGCTATAGGGCCAAAGAAGGCATTGAATGGTGTTAATTGTCTCATAAATTAACTTACAAAAAGCATCTACAAATTCTCCACGTCAATGCTGATAAAAGGGAAAAGTAAAATATATCTGAGAGCGTTGATGCTATATGCCTGGAGGTCTCGTATATCCTTGAGCATTTGTTAAAAGTCTTTGCTTCCAACTTTATAAGGCCTTTTAGGAATTTGAGATAAATATGCATATCAACTCCCTATAGACTGATGTAAGGAGAACTTTCCTGCTTTATAGCAATCCTTTTGAAAGGCAGAAAACATTCTGTATTATGTCTAATGACAAAGAAAATAACAAATTTGCAAGCTCCTTGTATGGCATTAAAAAACAGTTTTAAATCACCCTCATGGATTTTTTTTTGTACTTGGATACTAATAACTGTGAAATATCCCACTATGGGGAAAGGATTTGTGTTAAATGTTAGTGGAGTTTAACATATGGCCTACTTAACAAATGAGGACATTCAAGTGGTCACCGATTAGAACAAGTACCTTGATTTATTTCTAGGTAAAACTGTCATAATTATTGTGCTATTGTAACTTGTATCATTTCAGGTTGTAACCTAATAATTATGTAGAAAAGTGTCATGTTCTGCATAAAGAACAAAATCACTATAAGGCCATTCGGAATTGATTAATTGGTCAATGAATTTTTTTGCATAAAAAATTGGCTGGGCTGGCTGAATTTCTTTCTCTTTCTAATCTCAATGTAACTTAGACTTAATTTAAGGCCTTTTACATCAAAACAATGGAAAGAAGCAAGGTGTATAGATTCACATGGAATATGCACAAATATATATTATTGTACATATAAATCCCTTTGTATTTCTCTATTCATTTTTATTATTTTGTATGAATGGATAGTACATGTTAAAATTGTTTAATTTTGTATCTTTTTAGGCTGAGGAAACAAGAATGGAAGCAGAGAAAGCATTTGAAGAATGTTCAGAAGTGGCAAGAAGAGAGGTATGGCATACTACAAACAAAAAATGCTTTAGCGTCATTTTCTGGTGATGTAGCAAAATATTTTACATTCTTTTAAGCTTTCCTAAAATAAAAGGGAGAGATTCTTTTTCTCCTGGGGCAATTACATGCATTGCATGTGTTCGTACTTTTTCATACAACAAAGGATATACCTTGTCCAAATACCTGCAGCATTATCATTTTAGAGCATTTTGACAGCACTCTCAATGTTTTTACCTTTCAGCTTATGCAACATCAAAGACAGCGGGTGACTACTTTTCAGGATGCTCTTTCGTTGTACACAGATGCAAAGATTAAGACTGCCAGAGACACCTATGCATTATTGGCTAAATCACTAAGGGAACTAAAAGAAGACGCCTAATGACGTTTATCATGTCAGACAGTCTTGCCCCCTAGTGGATAACAAGAATACTATCACAAGTTCTAGTCCAAAAAATCACCAACTATATTATGCTTAAACATGGGGGTTTCTGCACAGAAATTTATGACATAAAGCTAAAATAAGTTATAGATATTCTGAAAATTATATATACAAATTTTATAAAAATGTATTGTATATCTTTTTGATCTATATCATGGTGGTAATATGAGTGTAAAATTGTTACATGTTCATTGTATTCTTGACTAAAAGAAATATGTTTATTAATATCAAAAAAGGAAAAACAATGTGATACAACCTTTGTGTTAGTAGGTAATATAGGAGTTGGGCTAATATGAATGGGTTGATATTTCAACATTTTAAGTATCATTGAACTTGTAAGACAAAACTCTCTATACCACTTCTGAGGCAGGAGGGTTTTTTATTTTTTTAAAGTCTGACAATCACTGACTGAGTAAAAAATTATGGAATTGATATTTTGAAATATATTACACAAAAAAAGAAATTATACTTAATCAAAATATTGTGTAAATATCTCAATGTATGTGTTTGAATTGTATTTTGTTTTTTATTAAGATGGGAGCTCAGTAAATTAAAACTGAAATCATGAAAATGTCATTTTAGTCCTGCAAAACCAAAGTTGACAGTTACCAGTCCATGGTGTGGCTTCATGGTGAAATAAGAAGATACCATCCAAGGTGTAAGGACCTTACTGGACACTCGATTAAACATTAGACACTTAGGTAGTAAACCCAAATATTATGTTATAATGAAATTATGTGTATAATCAAGAGATGACATAGGATTAACAGTATTTCAGGCTTGACAATGTGATGGAAGACTATAATGTATGTATCAGCAAAAACTTGAAAAGTTTCTTTTAACTTTTGTATCAAAATATCCTTGTATGTACTGTACATGTATGTAACAAATTGTGATTTGTGTCCAATGTGATGTATATATCAAATTTTAGCCATTGTAATAATCACATGTACACCAAAACAAAGGAATTATTCCTGAAATGTTTGAAATGATATGATTATGCCCCTTGTTGTCACAGTTTATTTAACAATGTACTGTTACCTATGATTTGGAAACAGTGTTGCATTGATGAAGTAAAAAACTCAAGATTTATTCTTTTTTTCCCCAAGAAGAAAACTTGAAATCTGCCACTTTAATGAGTGAAATGTATTATAAACTGTGTGGTATAAGCATACAGTGCAGCAGGCACTGTGCAATGTTTACCTACTATAGGTCACGTGAGGAGATTCGGGAAAGGTCTATTAATTAATCTATCTTGCACAGATTATGTATGTTGTCAGTTATCTAACATTCTACTTTTCAATATTATGTGAGTCTTTGTTCTTAAATTGAATTTTAACCCAGAGGCAAATTATCCACGTTTGGTAAAAATGTCAGTCCTTCATTAACCTGTTGTAGCAGTTTTATTAGTCTTGTTGTAACTAGACTGTTTGTTCCAGTATGTTAACAGCTAGTCTCTTGTTAGACTGATAGAATATCTATGCATCAAGAATAGAGCAATGTCACTTTTTTAAGTGAAACTCAAGTTTTATGTTCTATGTCAGTAAGTTATATTGATATTTTACCATTTTGAACTACAATCTATTGACCTAATAATTGTGCACCAGTGAAAATTCTGTGTCCAGGTCTTGAATTTGATTTCAAAAATATACAATCAATAATTCACGGGATGTTTTTGGAATATTCATGCTACTCAGTATCCTTTAATCTTATCAAATGTCTCATAATTTTTTGGAATTCAGTTCATAAATGGTAAAAACTAGTACACGAATTATCTAACATAGTGAATATTCTGAAGTAAAGTGTTGAAAGTCTTGTCAACAAATTTAAAAGAAAATGTCATGCATCCCCTATATTAGGGTGTATGATGTGCAACGTACATGTATGTTCTGTTCAATATTATGTAATGATTTATTATCTCATTCCAGACTTATGTGAAACATATAAAAATTTGTAAGATATATCATAGATCTACAACAAAATTATATGCAATAAAATCACTTCTATCATTAAGTTTCATCATTTGTTTGGTAAATAGTTCCTGATGTCATTGATATGAATCTTAGATTTGGAATCATCTTTTGACTCTATACTATAATTAACACTTTTACTCCAAATCATTTGTATTTAAGGCGTCATGAGGGTCTAATTGCTTTTTTTGACATGCACGAACATATGTCCCAAATAGTCATTTTCTATAAAAGATAATGCTATAAAAGTATATATTTTTAGCTTTAGGACATCTTAAGCCACAGTTTGATGTCACTCAAATTTATTTGAACTTTATTTATGGTAATAAAAAAAAAAGAAATAAATTGAAAAACAAGACCCCAGAAATAAAATTTCACCATCATCTATGTTTTAATTCTATTATTTACAACACATGGTAACAACAGAAGTTACACTATTCAAATATGTGTGAGGACAGTGTGATTGTCCTTTTATAACTTTTTACAGGTCTATTTCTTCTATAAAATGACATATATTTCTATATATGTATGACATTTTTGTAAGAAGGATGTCCAATAGTCACTACCATGAAGTTATATTGGCCATCTCCATTGGTTCTTTGGTGCTTGTCCAGCAAGAGGTTCCCATGGTTTCCATTCCGTCATTTTCCTAGCAAGGGATAATTCTCTTTCAGCCTATTAAAATGTATCAATGATATGGTAATTATTGACATGTTCTCATTTGATTACATCACCAAGCTCTAAATAACATCAATAATCATACTAGTGTGGAAGGTTATTTTAAAGCATGAAAACAAATAAACTGACATGTGCTTTTTACAAAATTTCATTTTCATATTTTCACGGAGACAGAGAGCACATTTTTTAAGATCATCACTTGTATAACACTGCAAATTTCCCACTCAGAAAAAGTATGCAGAACTTTGTACTTACTTCTATATATTTACATGTAAAAATATGTACTTCTTTTTCTTACCTGTAATATAAGATGCTCTACTTGGCCACAGTTAATTTTTTCTTCTAATTCTGGAATTTCAGGGTTCTGATAAAAGAATAAGTGAAAGTGTGATTAATGATTATCTCCAATTCTAAAATCTAAAAACATGTATAAACAGTTATTCCACTTTTGCTGCATGCAAAAAAATACCCATTATTTGTTCTAGGGTTAAAATATACAATGCACCTCTAACATTTTTTCCCCCCATTAAATCTAAGGGGACAAAATGATCCCTATCAGGGGTAAATTACTATAAATTTAGTGATTAAAATATTGATTAGCCCTTTTTTAAATTTTCTACCGATCAACTTGAATCATTCCATGTGTATGAATGTTAAATAATTGTGTCTCCTCACATTCAGAATTTCTTCCACTGCAATATTAAATTTGTGAAGGATAAGTTGAATTATATATTAACACTTACTGCTTTGACATGTTCCAATCTATTTTTGATTATTACAGCTGTATGCTTCTTATATCCT
>JAVSBT010187089.1:0-13734 GCA_033118115.1 Pharyngocirrus eroticus | reverse complement strand
CCTACGGCTGCAAAGTGCAAAATATTATTCATTGTCTTCTTGATAATATGAAAAGACTTTATATCGTGCATGAGATCATGCCACAGAAAATAACCAGATCATTAGTCTTCAAGCCTCATAGTCATACAGAACTACATGTGCTTTAAAAGTCACATGAGAAGAAAACATTCTTTTTCTTTTCCTTTTTATTTTTTATTTGTAACTTATATCGCCCTCGACACATTTTTTTAATCACTGACGATTTTGAAGCTATAGATTGTTTTTTTTATTTTTATATTTCAAAAATAGAAGGAGTTGATTCAAGTGTTGTAAAACAAAGTTCGTTTTGTTTACATGTGTATTTTGTATATTTGTTATAAAGGAAATAGACCTTTCATTGATATGGATATGTACATAATGAAGTTGAAGTGCTGAAACCAAAAATATATACTTTAACTCGTCAAAAATGTGTATTGAAAGTAGCAAATGAGCTACAAACTCAAATTGTGGTTACAGAGTTGAACCTGTTTCGCCACCTTAAAAGGTTTATTTGATACTGAGATGCAATAAAATTTCGTATGAGTTTAAATACCATTTTTGTTTAATTGCAAGCTCTTCCTAGATTTCATTGGTCAAATTAGGATTCATTACATACAACTTACCGCTTTCTTGTTGCTAACACAAATGTCTCTTCATCTGTCCTTATTTTTTTTTTAGCTTTTTGAAATGATTCAGATTTTGTTGAATATTTGGCTTTTAATTCTTCAAGGGTCATAGACTGTGGTCCTGGGGTCAATCTTCCAGCCGACTCTAAACATTGTAACAAAGATATCTTTATCAAAATTCAGTCATAAAAAATAAACATTACAACAAAACTATTGTCAAGCAGATATATGCCAAATCAATTGACACTCGTGTTTGTAAATTCTCAATTATAACATGGATCATTCTTCTTAGCAAATATGTTATTGGTTCTGAGATCCATATGTAGAAAAAGTTGTTTAGACAATAAAGATCTTTCACGTGACCAAGGCCTTTAGTGAAGGAAGAAACATTGTATGAGATAAGAAATTATCTCAAAAAAAGATGTTCGAAAAGTTGAATAATTTTTTCTACATATGGATCTTTCTTGTTTTATGGAAATGATTGAATGGGTTGTTGGTCTAATCCCCTCTTGATTTTCAATCCATTTTTCATATCAAACACTTGAAATACAAATATTGTCCCTTCATTCTTGCCCATACTCACTTGGAGTTTCTGCTCTTTTCACGCTATATATGCTTTGAGTTTCTGCAGACAGACCGCTTTCTGAGCGCTCGTTTTGATCTTTTTCAAAATCAGGTCTCTTGAACTGTTCATCCACTTTAGTTTTTGGTCTCAAATGAGCAGTTAAGTCTTTGGCTGACCTCCAATGCCTTGTCAATACCCTTTCAAAAAAAATATAATTATAGATTTTTGTACAGTAGTCATTGTTTTTCTTTAACCTATATATAAATAGATTTATTTTTTTTTGGGGGGGGGGGGTATTAGATAAATGATTCAAATGAAAAATAATCATAACAATATAGGTATATTCTTATGCAATTCTGTAATACCAATGATTCTGTGTTTAAAAAAATAATTTATAATTTATCAAAAAGAGCAGCTGCAACATTATAAGTTTCAATGTTAAATGTTAATAATGAATTCAAAAGATAAGTAAGCCATACTTCTCTCTGGTTAATTCCTCTTCCATAGTTAGAGATGGCTTTTCTTCCTCACTCTCCTCTGCTTCTACTTCATCCTCACTGCTATCTAGGTTAGAGCTTTCAGTACTTGCTTTGTCTGTAATGGCAGTCTCATAGTGAGTACAGAGGATCTGCTTCACAGTAGCAGGAGGTACGTCCCACTTGGGTGGAGCTGGGGTCCAGAATAAAAAGGAGTCATCTGTTTTGATCTCCATCTTAGTGCCCTGCACACCAATCTGCGAGTGGTCCAACTAAAAGTAAAAATACATAACAATGCAATGAATATTATCTTATTGAAAAGTAATTCAGTGGAAGTACATCTTTAGCCATAAAAATAAGATATTTATAACAGTCCCATGTATCGAATGATAAAACTTTTCTTTTAAAAAAAAGTTTTCATCTACTCCTCATGAAGCTTGATCCTTCCAATACAGGCTGGTAGGTATACACTTTTGGGTCAAAGTTTATGTAAAAAAACAGTCATTCTTGTAGTTCTATACATACCACTCTGTCAGCCATTGATTTCCATTTTTCCATGGTGGCGTCTTGCATCGTTTTCATTTCTGAATAGGCTTCATTCATGATAGCAGCAGCTGCTTTTTCTTGTCTCAGCTGTAGAGCCTCACTCTCACTTGACATTATAGAAGCATTTTCAAATTCTTCTAAAACTTCATGAGGATTCTGTAAGAAACAGTGACAAATTGCAAAAGCATAATCTCAAAAAAAATCTTATAAAATTGTTTTTCCACAAAATATTGGTCATGTGTGACAGACAAACAAGCCATTTCCTCAACTATACAAATACATGTATAGTATATTTATTACCTGGGTACTAGACCTATATTGCAATAATCGACATAAAAAATCTGTCGACCTCGAGTGGGGCTCAAAAATACAGCCTTGGGATTGCCATTCCTATGCTCTACCACAGAGCTACCAAGATCAACTGGAAGAGAGTAAGCTAGAATCAATATTGCAATATAGGTCTAGTATCCTGATACTAAATATGATAAATTTGAAATGTTGCATATCAGAATTGATTTATACATGTTAAGTAATTAATACTACAAGTGAAAGTGGCATTCTAGTGACAGTAATCCTTTGTCTGATAACATCAGGCCATATGTTTCTTTGATAAAATCAAAATTTATGCAACTTTTGTATCTTTCATAAAAAATATTCTTACCAAGGTCCCCTTATAGATGTTATCATATTTACTTGGGACATGATACCTTCTCCATACACCCCTGTAGTGATCAGGAATTTGTAAATCATCCGGCATGGTACAAAAGTGGTGAAAGGATTTCTCATTGATTTTTTTAGGTTCACCACCTAGCTATTGAAAAAGAAAAAGGATTATACAGAAATTCATTATATACTTCATTTTGACAATTTCCTGAGGTTATTTAAATTCATTTCACAGTATAAGAGTATACCAAAAAAACTGTGAGACATCCACTATGATTGCTTCAATTGATCATCTATCAATAAATGTAGGTCTACAAGCAGCTCTGACCAGATACTGATCTCTTTTCCTAGAATTCATTCAGCAAACTGAACTAACAAGTCACCTTTGAAAATAAAAGATAAAAATAAATCCAGCAATACCTGTCTATCTGGGGTGGGAAGCCATTTTGAGAGGAAGGTGTCTTCCCTTTGTGGGCCCTTTTTCCTAGGTTTCACCACTTGGACAACAGGTGGAGCACACTTTTCATGTAAAGGTTTAGGATCAGCCTCTAAGTTAACAACATCTGCAAAAGACACTTCTAGAGGCATGTTTGCATCAATCCATGCCTACAAAAGAGTATGTAGAAAGAGTGACAAGTGCCATGAGGGCAAAAATTATGTCATTTCTACTTTTTATTCAAAATAGTTTATTTGTCATGAAGAAAATGGCAGCACATGTCTACTTTTTTTTAAATAAAAAAATGATGATGAATATTAGGAAGCAAATTAACATATTGCTCTTTCTACATAGTTCCAACAGAGAATAAAGACTGATGAAAATACCTGTTTAAGGTCAACAGTCTCAGATTCTTTTTCCTCTATTTTCACAGATTTTTCAGATGGTTCTTTGACAAGTGAAACTACACTGCTTCTTGGTGTTGTGTTTTTGACTTTTTCAACTTCAGTTAATTGTTCCTGTGAAAAAATTATTGAATTAACATTTTCATATTTTTCATCAAATGAATTTATTGTATAATTATGGAGGTCGCTTGGTTTTGGGAGTTTTCTGTTTTGTTTTGAATTAAAGAAGTTTCACTTCAAAAATATATACTGTATGATTCAAAAGCACAAAATATAGTCTTGGGATGCAGCAACCTTCTTACCAGTGCTTCAATGATGAACTGAGGAGGGTCCGGTATGTCCACATCTTCTTTGATATCTGTAAACAATTCGAGGAAATAAAGGAAAAAAATAATTATGAGCTCACAGATTACAGTGATCACAATACCAAACATAGATAATTTCTAGATTGAATAAACAAAATGAAAATAATAATTTGAGTTTAACTTTATAAAAAGCTTGAAATGTTTCACAACCTTTGAAGCTGTTTACAGTGGGATACTCAACATAGAGATATATGAATGATCTTGTTGACAATCTAAATACAGAGCGTATTTATAGTTTCAAAATAGTTATTTTTTTCCTTAATATTGCAGGTAGAGTCCAAAGTGCAGAACCCCCAAAAGGAGGGGGTGGAAGGTTTGGGTATCAGACAGATAGCTAAACTACATAACGGGTTTAAATGCATATAGCCTGCCTTGAAATTTTGTTTTGAGTCATTATTGTATTTGTACTCCAAAATGATATTTTTGAATACATAATGAAATGCTGAAACCAAAAATATGAATTTTTATTGGTCCAAAATGTGTAAGCTTCAACTTCAAAAACCTCAAATTGTTGGTAACAGAGTTTAATATGTTACACTGCCTGAACTGAGGCAAACTAACTCTTCTATTTGATAAACTGTTTGTAAGTCTTACTCACAAACTTTATTGCAATGTTTTCTTGTCAATGTGATTTTACTTTGTTTTGTCATGTTGTAAGTCTGTATCATTCATTTTTTCTTCTGGATTGATAAAGTACATCTTATCTTTTCTGGTCTAATAAAATCTAACCTTTTTCTGTTTCTGTAACTTCTGTTTCTGCAACTTCTGTATCATGTTCCTTGGCAGGTGCTTCTTCATCTAGAAAATTTATATTTGGAAAATTGATACAATTTATCAAATAATAATGACTATTGACACCAATAAAATATGAAAAGCCATGGAATGTGCATGATGATATTGAAAAAGTTTTTTTTATTTATACCAATATTACTTCTACAAAAATAACTTCAATTGGGTATTTCTTCAATAATTATTCTCTTGGCATTAATAGTTTCAAACATGACCATATTGCTTCATTTATGTACATGTAGGTATCAATCTAATTCATAGGTTTTGTTGTAGACAGAAGATAAAAGTGCATGAGCTTCTGCCCAAGAAGTCAAAACCAATAGAAAAGAAAGTAATGCGCTATGTATGAGACTTAGATGTATTAGAAATTATTTATATTGCAAGATGACCTCTGATAAGTTTAAAACAAACATCAAAATATCTTGTTAGTGTGTGATTATTTTTTGTGTAAAAAACCTAAAAATGTGAAGGGAAAAAATGTTGCAAGAGTTTCAGTGTGAAATCAAATATCTAGTTATTTGTACACTTCTTCTGTTATTGGGTTTCTTTTCTTCTACAATACGTGAGTTGGGGGGGGGGGGGTGGGGGGGGTTAAACCTTGTTGTTTATGAATATCAATACAAATGTTGATGGTAATTGTTTATTAGCTCTTATGCCTAACAAAAGTAACATTATCAATGAACTAATGTTTATAACACTCAAGTTGAAAATAATAATGCAAAGTTTGTTAATGAATCTGATAACACATGTTAGAGTATACAACAAGGGGGTAATCGTGTTAAAATAAGACACCTAATAATAACTAGGTTGACTTGTTCAGACTACCTGTTACTGGCTGATCCTCCAATTTAGAACCATGGGACTCTCTAGAATCTTTTCTCTCTGTACTTTCTAAAAATGAGGTCATTAAGTTGGTATTTTGTATTTCAATTTCATCCATAATCTTGCAGTTTGCAATAATAACATATTCATCATCAGGTTGCAAACTTATTTATTTGTAATGATAATATTTTAAAACATCTTCTACCTACATAATGTAGAAATCATAACATACTATTCTTGGAATAGAAAGAAGTTACTTTCAAGTTATACATGAAACTCTAGTTGAACTTTACAAGAAACAAACTTAAAAAATATGCTAAATAACAATTATTTAATCTTTAATAGCATTTCCATTTTAAAGATATTCTATTTGATCTATTTTATGAATCCACTGAGATGTAAAACTGGTTCACTTTGAGGCTGTAATTAATTTGCTGTAATGTTACCTTCACTTCATCAATAAAAAAGTGCAAAAAAGTCACAGACATAGCAATATATATTGTCAGAAGTGCATTGTTTCAAATTACAATTGTGTTAAAACCTTAAAACATATTGTTCACTCTGGCAAAATAATCCAAATGTACAATATGTCAAGGAAAATTAGGTGTTTGCAATATATCAATTTGAATCTGACTATATGTACCCAAAACCATAACATCTTGGCATTTCTGGAAAAAAAGTAGGATTTTTAGTGAAAAAAATATGTACCACACCTGCATTAGTTTTTGTTACAAAATTAAATCTGAAAGCATTTAATATTTAAAAAATCCAATATGACAGAAATAAAATAATAGTACAGGGGGTTTCTGCCATAATAAAACTTGATTAGGAATTCATTCAAACATAATAAATTTCATCCATGATTTAGCTTTGTTTTAAAACAAAGATGTACTAAAATATATCATGTAGGATTTTTCTTGAGTGTAGGAATAAGGCCATTCCATATTGATATAGTTGGTAGAAGGATGCAGTTCGGTGATTTTTTTTTCGATAATAATTTCATGAATTGATGAATTGTCATTTTAACCTCTCCCATCTTAATACAAGGAACAGTATGTGCCAGTATTTGAACTCATGGCTAAAACTAGTGATTACCAACAACTCAAGAAAAAATCCCAAAGATATTTTATGTTGACCAGAACTCTTTCAAAATCTTCATTATCCCTCCACCAAAATCCCTACACATTTTACACACAAAACACTTACTACTGCTTTCTCTTTCCTCATTTCCAATAACATCTGAATGTGTTAACACTGAATCTAAACCTATCATATAACAGGATATATTTATAAAGCATTTCTTTGACTCGTGTTTTTCCCCCTTTTTTTCAAAATAATTTTTATTTTCCCTTGTATTCTGATAGCAAATTTTGAATATGAAACAGTTAACTTTATAAATTAGACTTTTTGTGTGTAAATCAAATGGCTCTACTACCAGGCAAAGACTAAATTTTGGATAAGAGTAATATCTGAATCATTCAAGAGAAGTCCTGAAAATGGGATATTCAGAATATAATTTCTTGGGTTATTTCTTGATAATACTTTATTATATTTTCTTTCCAAGATTAATGAAATAAATAAATTTTGTTCTTTGGTTTTCTTTACCTAAGTCTGCTAAAACCACTTTGGATCGCTCCATAACTCTCATCATGATCTGTTGTATTTTCTTGTCTGCTTCAGTTACTCTGCAAGCAATAAAAAGAAAATATTACTATGAATCAAATGAACTTTCACTGGAGCTGTTCAGAAATCCTGACCATATTTTTATAGGAATTGCCTTCTTTGATCACTAATCTCTCAATTTAAGAAAACAACTCCAAATATATTCATTTTGGTTTATTTACAATAATGCCTGATGATGTAAGTGGTTCTCAATTTGTTGTTCTGTTTATTTATTTACGTACTGACTGGCTTTAACAGGATTTTTCAGAGATGCAATAATTTCATCAACGGTTCTCTCAGATCTCGGTGGTGGTTCTTCACTATTACTTTTTCTGCTTTTACTTGATCTGTGTCTTTCTATAAAAAAGCAATGGTAAACATTGGATCAATGGAAAAGATGAGGGGGCAATACAATAAACCCAAAGCACAACATATATGAAAATTGTCCAAACTTGCTCTAGGGTTAGATTCCAAATAAATGAGGATCATGAAGGGTAAAACTATGCTTAATTTTTGTTTACTTATTCCATTTCAGCACAAGGATAAGTTTGAAAAGAATTCAATTAACATACCAGCACCCCCAGACTTTGATGCAAGTCTATGCTTTTTGTCACTGGCTTCTTTTTTACCACTTCTAGGTGGCGCTGGCATGGCAATCTTTTTTGCCTCTTCTAACAATTCCTTTGTGGATTTTACCTTAAAGAAAGGGTATTAGAAAGAGAGCTTACATTTATGAATTTAAGTTTTCATGGTTTGGATACAACATACTTTTCAAGAATCATAAAATTAGAAGCTTCTCTAACTGCATTTTGAAGTACAGACTGAAAAAATAAAAGTATCTTCTTGGAAAAATATATCATCAAAACCTACTGTCATACAATTTTAAACCAGATGTTTTGAATTCTTTTAAAGATAGACTAATATGATTACAACTTTTAAGGTCTCCAAGTTATCTTTATTCTTTTAGGGGGTCCCATTGAAGACCAGCTTTGCTGATTGGGCACCCTCCTTAAAGAACAGAAATAAATAAATAGCTTACTTACTGACGTATTACTTGAACATTGACTTTTGTTATCGTCTAATGGTGTATTCCTGTCAGCATCTGGTAGATGAACATTCATACTTCTTATAGTGTTTGTCAGCAAGCTTAGATCAGCTTCTCCTGAAAGCACATATGTTAACAAAATACAATATAAATTCATTGAAAACCGTTTTTAACACATATAGGATTCATATCTAAAGGTTCAAGGTCTTAACTGATTGTTAAAGAATTATAATTATATAATATCACAAGAGCCTTTGAAATGATATCTCCCTTTCCATAAAACCGATAATTTTTCAATCTTGTAAAAGACTTACTGATTGGTTTTCGTAAAGTCATTGGTTTTGGTTGTGGCGGAGGCTTTTGTGAAAAACTTAATCCCTTGACAGTACCACCACCTGCATAGATAGCAGGCTTTGATTCTTTTTTCTCATCCTGCTTTGTTTTTGTTGCAGATTGTTTTCTTTCAAAAGTTTTTTTATTGGTTTCAAGTATGGTATCTTTCTCCCTTGACATAGAATTTGCCTGAAATAAAAGTGTTACTAATCTTACTTTCAAAATATTCGCTCGAGAAAAAAAAATCCTGCCAAAAACTAATTGCTTCAAATATTGACATTCATAATTTTATTATACTTAATCTAACCATTGAACAATAATACAAAAATAAAAACCCAAAACATGCCAATATCAATTGTGTGATTGATTCCATTAACAAATTACCTGTCTCCAGCTACGAATCTACATCAAAAATATGAACAATATATAGTGTAGTCTTCAAAACTATTCAAGCCTTCGAAATCTCCAATATTCTTTTCATTTATTCATTTCTCAAACATAATTTATTTAAAGAGGGTGGGAATATTCAACTTTTAAAAGAAAAGCTACTAAAATCTGTCTTGAATAACATAATATCCCCAATAAAAGTCAAATATCTTAAAGCCTTCTCACCCTTTCTATTTGTCCAATAACTGGGTCTTTATCAGACTTAATTGAGGGTTTTCCTTCCACTAACACCGAAAGATTGGGTATGTCACAGCTAAATAAGAAAATTAGAAAATCTCTAGTGAAACATCAGTACTATACATTCAGTAAAGAGTTCTTATGATCAAGGTCTCTTTATGAGGTTACACCTTTTGAATATTAGAGCATAGGTTTAGATTATGTGAGTAAGAAATTACTCGCAAAAAATAATCATTTCAAAACTGAAAAACTTTTCATAACTTAGACATTGCAATGAGAAACATCATCAGCAATGTCATTCTTATCAAAACCATTGTAGAGTTATTGCCAGCTTAACTGAAACAAAAGTTGAAAACCAAGTTACAATTACATGGCAATTGCCTTAATCATATACATATATTAGCAAATAGATCCATAATTATGTAGAAAAAAATATTCAACTTTGGAACATAATCATGTTCCAAACTTTAATAAAAATTTTCTACATATATACATAATATAGTCTTACCTGTCCCTTAGAGTTGGAACAACACCGGAGGATGAAATGTGAGGCTTTCTCATTTCTGTGGAAAAAAAATAACACAAACATGGACAACCCATTTCAATAGGACCTTGGTACATTCAGATGTCGCCCCTGCTTTATTTCCCCAGGTTATGCACAATCAAGTTTACAAATAGACTCATCGCTGTATATGCCTAATGCTGAATATAGTGATGAGTCTGAAAAAAGATAACTGCATCAATGAAACAGGTGCACGGTCTCTATTTTCGGAAATCAGCCTAGTTGTAATCTCGAGTGTACATAGCAGTGGGGAAATAGGGAAGTTAAATCAGAGGTGACATCTGAATGTGCCGCCATCCCATTGTTTTGCATAGTCTGCTTCCTTTGTTTATAACTCATATTGCAATTATCATAATTTTAGAAAAAGTAGTAATTACAGAAGTAGATTGTGAATCCTCATAATTTGATTCAAAAAAATATGAATACATCTAAAAACAATAACTTTACCTGTTGTGGTTATTTTTTCTTCTTTACAAAAAGGATATTTCTTGGTTTTTTCAATTGCGTTCAATTTTTGTAAATCACTTGATTCTCTATCCAAAGCATTGTAAGGAGTCAATCCTGAATAAGTAGTTGCCTAAAAATAATTTTAAAAAATCCCAATAGTCAGAGAAGTCCAATTATTCAAGGTATAAACATCAAATATTTTATGTACAGTTCTTTTAATAAAAGATACACTATTAGAATTTCAAAATACCAATAGTACATCAATACCTTCCCTTTTCTGCCTTTTGGTCCCACCAAATCATCATCAATTTTTCTTGGACTTTTCTTGAATTTTTCTTTGGCTTTTGCTGGGGCAAACTCTGAAGCCAATTTTCTGTTAGAAAGAGAATAAACCCACACAGAATTACTTAACTATAATAATTTAACTTCATTTCATCCTAAGGCAAACATTAGAGAAACTAAATGTTTTTGGAAGCAAGATATAATAATGATGGATGACTTACATCTTGTATAACTCTTACCGTACACCAAAGTACCCCTATGGTTTCAAATTTACCTACAAAGCTTTCTGGTTTACATTTTCTATACTTACTTTGCAAACTCTTCTCTGTATGGCAGCGGTGCAGATTCAGCTTCTATCTTCAGTGCCTTGAGGTCCTTTACTGTTTTCTTGTTAACACTTTCTAATTCATTTTGAAGATATAACTCATTCCTTCTATTGTGTTTTACATGAAATTGACCATTACCATATACATCTCGTGCTTCTGGATCTACAGGAAAAATATCTTTCTCAGGCATGTTGGTTGCTGCAAGAAATAATGAAGTTTTTTTTTAATACAAAAATAGAAAAAAATTATAGTTTAGTGCAATAAGTAACTGTCTTCCTCTAGTTGTTGACATGATAGCTGTTGTGGCTTTTTTGGAAATGTCCAAAAATAGTGTCCATGTCTCCTGTTATTTATGTTATCATCTTCCTGTAAGTGGCCAACCATATGGGCATATGCATAAGCAGACCATTTTTTCTAGAGCAAAAAGCAGGATATTTTCATATGTATTTAAGTATATCCTTGTACAAAGTTCAAACCCAGCCAAATATGCATGGGGTTTGTCATATTTCTAGCTATCTCACACATTTGTTATGAGACATCTCAATCTGCAGATTTTGGGATAAAATTTGAGATTAAGAGTATCACCACATTTTATCTGCTGAGATTGGATTGTCAATCCTATCTCCAGATAAAATGTGGAGAAACCTCATATCAATATTACCAATTTTTGTTTTTAACAAATAGAAAATAGAATAAAAATATTTTTTAATCATAGAGACAGGGAAACCTTTATAGACCCCAGAGTCTGTTTCACTGAAATTACGTCTTTCAATTGTCGTCCAATTGTTGGTGCTTCAATTTGATCGGAATCCACATTGAGTCTCTGGTAGTGGTAGTAAATTAGTAGTATGTTTTCTGAAATGTTTTTACCTAGCCTAGAAGAGAGAATTTTTGCTCCAATCTTCCCAGCAATTGGAAGTAAGGTAGTTTCCGCATTTTTATTATATCTTCTACCATTTCCTTTGAATATGGTAACATTACAAGCATCTATAACTATAAGCTGTTGAGGAACATTTCCTGCATCCAATATCAGTACAAAAACAAAATATAAATGCCTCTACAAAGTATACTAATTTGGTTTAAATAACTAAATTTAAATAAGACAAAAACAAAATGATCGTACAGATAAACTTTAAGAGGAAATACCTGTTTTCAGTATCCAAAATCCTAGGTATTAATCATGGTTTTGAAGGTAAATTCCGTGTGAAACATAATTTCAAACGTTTTATCTTAGTGACAAGTGCCCCTACTCCGCCATTTTCAAACTATTTTCTCTTGTTGTCCAGTAACCTGTTTCCTTACCTAATCGCAAGCCTTATCTACTATAAAAGTCCCCTATCTGTCTGAATGGGAAATATGGTACCAGACTAGCAAAACTCTCACGCTATCTCGCTTCTGGCTAGCTCGCTTCTAACGAAAATAAATCGTCTGCTAGATTATACTTTTATATCCACTTAGTAAAAAGGTATTGTTCTCTTAAAACGATTTAATTTGCACATGTACCATGATATTATTTTTTTTATTTTAACAAGAGATTTTTTTTGTGTACTGCAATGTTATGTTTACGACATATGCCGTTAACCGTTCTTACAAGATTCATGTGTTTTCTGTAAATAGGCAGTGACAGATACACTAACGGACTATCTAGCTGTTGGTTGAGTTCTGATGTAAGTGATCCATGGCATAATATTCGAAATGCTTATATTTGTCAAATACAGTACCCTGTGGCCGAAATGTTTCCATTAGATTAGAAAAGCCTACAAAAACGTATACGTGCATTATTATGTTGACAGCAACAAGGTCATTATTTCTCTCAAAAATGCTTATGACAATGATGTCCCCCGCAATAGAATAAAGACAAACTTATGTTGACATAGAGAAATGTGAAGATACTTAGCATAATTTGGTATATTTATATGTCAAAATACAACTCGTGATTTGTACATATCTGTTTATTGAAATGTTCCTATTATCGCCCGCATTCATTACCTTTCATAATTATTGGTAAATTGTAATGCATCATGTTTAAGTATATAATGCTTCTACTATAGTAAATGATATGTGATGCAGAATGGTTTAGGACATTTTTGATTGTATATTGCAGTAGCCTTTTATTATCCATACTTCATTACTGGACTGCATACTTTTAAAGGGAGACAGTCTGCGTTTAAACCTGTTACAGTAGTTTTGCTATCTGTCTGATTCCCGAACCTTCCACCCCCATCCTTTTCAAGATTCCGAGCATTGGACTCTGCCCATGCAGGCGAGTCCACCTCTAAGAAAATCTATTAGATGCATTGGCTCAGCACAATCCGAAACTTCATCAACAAATGTTTATAACAATAATTATCCATTATTAAAGTGACATTCAAAATAGAATAAAATATAAATATCTAATCTATATACTGTCTTGAATTATTTCAACAAATATATAGTTACCACAATTCTAGTGTAATTTGCACTAGAACTGTAAAGGCTTTAGGTAATATGATTTATTTATTTCTGACAGCATAATCCATTTAGCGTCAAGTAATGGATATAACAATGAACTATCACTCCAGGGTACTCCCCAGGATTTTGAGAGAGGAGGGTGGGACCATACCTTGGTGGCAACGCCGCCAAGCGCGACCACGCAGTGGTCGCCAAACTAGGGGGGTCCGGGGGCATGCCCCCCCGGAACTTTTTTTGATTCTACATGTTCTGTGGTGGCTTTTAAAGGTATTTTAGGCCAGATAAGCTGGCA
>JAVSBT010186978.1:0-13736 GCA_033118115.1 Pharyngocirrus eroticus | reverse complement strand
GTCAGGTTACGCAACCTAGTCTGCAGAACCCCCCCCCCCCCCCACCCCCACCCCCCCCAACATTCACTTGCTCATTGTATTAATTAATTTTGATGCAAGCTTAAACTAATATGTTGCAACTATTTTCAGAAGAATGAATAATTATTTTTGCCATGTTGAGTACTCTAAAGTGTATCTGTCAGATAATGTCCATATGTAATACATTGCCCAATGTGTGTTTGTAGGCTGGGGAGAAATGGCAATAAATAACTACACTTCGATAGTCAAGCGATAAGTTTTTTCCAACTGACAACTCCAATATAGTCAATAGATCACCCAAGTAGTTATTCGTTGACTACTGGGTAAAGCTAAAGCCTCTATAATGAGAGTAGCTATAGATGTGTAGTCAATTGACTTAAGTTTGGCTGTGAGTGTTGATGTTCTTCTATCATTGCTACAATATCATGGCGTTCTATTGTTATCATATTTTTTATAAAACTTTCTTTTGATTTTCCACTGTCTTCCCAAATTGATATCAATGTTTCTGTTGGACTTGTTCCTTGTTCAACTTGTTCTAATTGTGTGATGCTCAATCCCATAGAATCTGCCAATTTTTTATAATTCTTTCCTTCAAAACAAAATTTGTCCAGTTGGGTTATGATGTTTCTTTTCAATTTTGGAGTGAACATTTCTTCTTTATTTGCATCTTTATGAGAGTCCATTTTGATTCCCTGTGAAAATAAATGAGATAAATTGACAAGTACATGTAATGATGTCAGGAAAAGTACCATGAAATTTCTATTTACTGAAATCGTTTTTTTAAAGAGCTATGCAATTTTATTTCTTTAAAAAAATCCAATCTGCTCCCTTTGACACCTCAATCTGATTTTTAGCAAGACCCGTGAAAATACAACACAGTTTTTTCAGACCAATCAGATTAATTATAATTCATATGATATTTATATTTCATTCAAAGGCTTTTCTTATACCTAGCCATATAGACCTAGCCACTTTCTATCAGTTAAAGTGTAAACAATCAAAGTCCTGACTTAGGGCTCTGTTGGCAAAGAAAATAGGTATTTATACTTTGATTTTTAGATTTTTAGATTTTTTTTTACACTGAATTACGTTTTTCAAGTTTACTCTGAACACGTTTACTGTCAGTGGTTGCAGAGGAGGTTGATCTTTAACATTCATTTAAGAGAAATTGAAGTTGTCAAAATAGAAAAATCCAAGTTGTTATAACATATGTAATCAAACAAATAACTTTTTAAGTGCGAATAGAACTAGAAGGTACTTCAGCTATAAAAGAATTACCAACCATTCCTTACTTACCACCAACACGTCTGTGTTGATTTTCATTTCCTGACTTCCTGTTTCAAAATCTTTTTGATAGCTCTTTAATGTGCATTTAATTTGGGTCAAAGCCTCACTTTCAGGAACAAAATTGTGTGATGTATTGGACAAAAGTCCATGCCACACGTGTTCAAACTTTAATTCCTGTGAAGAAAAAAAATCACAAAAATAAAATGAACCATAAAATGCTTAATTTTGGCAATGCCAATACATTTGGTATTGGCTAATCCCCATTCCATGCAAGATAAACCCAGTTATCAACTTTATGGCCCACTAATCACTTATTGCTTGTCCATTGACATTTTTGATAGAAACAAAGACTAGAAATGATAGAATAGTAATAGTTATATAGTGACTTAACAAGCTATTGTGAAAAAATTGAAGCAATGTTTTTTTAAAACCTGTGTGTACAGTTCTTCTGTAGTCCATCCTTCACTAAGATTGGACAATTCAATCACCAAGTTTTGCTCTGTGTTATGGAAGAATAACGGTTTTGGTGTGTCTAGGCGATGCAACTCTGGGTTTTCCTATATCATATCATAAAAAGGGGCGAACCTTAAATAATCAAGATCTTCACCATCAAATCATAAGTTAGAAAAAATCAGTGTCCCAACGGTTTGTATAATTTTGGGATATCAATTTAGAAATAAACCATGAAAAGAGTCTTAGATGATGAGAATGTGTAGGTTTTAAACCACACTTCATAGTTGCAAGTTCTTCATCTCTTTTCATATTAGACTAATCATTACTGTACATTAGGAGATGTTACTTTCCCTTGGACTATTTTCATTGAATATACTTATTGTCAACTATGCCATAAATAAGTACATTGTCAATCACTTCCTTGCTTTTGTCAAATTTTACTATTGAGACTTAAGCATCCAAGAAGGATTGGTTTACTTCATCAAGTACAATTGATAAATCAATATTGATATATTTTAATATAATAATTCATATTGTTGGCTGTAATAAATGCTTACATTTTCAATGTCTCTGTTGACAAGCTGATAATGATCTGCACAGTACACATGGGTTTTGAATGGTTGACCAGGTTGTGATGAAGCTGCATAAGGCAGCGTTTTAATGACCTTGGCAGGGATTCCAACCCCATCGTTGCCTTCTCCAGTTAGTGTATACAGTGTAAAGTGTTCTATCTGTACAGTAACATAATAATCTTCCACAGTAATTAATGTTGAGTCTTGCGTTGCAGTTGTAAGCCAACAGGGATTTGTACCAAAAGATGTGTCACTTGACTGTAAAGTAATTGACCAATCAGAATGGACATTGTGTGCACAATGGGGGATCTTTAGTGACACAGGTTTTTTAAACTTTAACCCATGAGGTTCACAGAATACAACAGGACTCAGCAAAGCAGTTTTCTTGTGTAGTTTTGGGAAATATTCTGTATTCCATATCACCCCAAGTGTTATCTGTTCCTCCTGTGCCAGTGCACCTTCAGGAATGTCTAAATATACTCCATCTATTGACACTACTCCACTTCTTAAGGTTTTGACAATTTCAAACTTTGACATAGGGATTTCTCCAACATTGATAGGTCTTTTTTGCACTGGTTGAACTTCTTTTGATCTTGAATTGGACTGTAGTGGAATTGGTTGTCGTTTTTTATTATTGCTTAAAAAAGGTAAAAAGTTTTTATTGCTGTGTATCTTATCATATCAATCTGGTGAAGTGTGTGCTTTTGTATTTTTTTGAGAAAAGGTCTTTTTTTCGTATACAAGACCTTAAACAGTGATTTGATGCCACAATTTTTCATGACTTTTCTCACACTGAAAAGTTGAAGAACAATTACAAAAGAGACAACAAATGAGTTTTTAGATCTTCTTAACAAATATTTTGGATTTAGCAACTTATCTTTTGAAATATTGTCAACTCCACTACCTGGTTAGTCAGACTGTCAGTGGCTTTTTTA
This sequence comes from Pharyngocirrus eroticus, assembly GCA_033118115.1. NCBI lineage: Eukaryota > Metazoa > Annelida > Polychaeta > Saccocirridae > Pharyngocirrus > Pharyngocirrus eroticus. The sequence continues at coordinate 10,471 of JAVSBT010186978.1, read as the reverse complement.
TGTATAATAAATGAATTGAACCGATGTGAATTATCAAAGAACCTGAAGATATGTTATGTTATTTCATGATATAAACTATTTAATAATAGCCTTACATAACCAATCAGCAGACTTTACCTTTCCCTTCTTGTCTTTATTTTCTTGCCAATAAAGCAACCTCCAGCAACACAACCAGCAATACAAGCAGCTAGTGAACATGCAATGATCACACGATACAATATACTTGAACCCGCCTCCTATAGTTTGATAAAGTAAAATGTCATGATTTCAAAATTCTTTTCTTTTCTTAATATACACTCAAACGACAATTAAGTAAACAAACCCTCTAGGAGAATTTGAAACATTGTAAAATAAGAAATCTTCCTTTAACTGTTGTTCCAACTTTTATTTCTATGGCTTTATAAATTCTTTAGCATACTATAATCAGACCCTTAAAACATTTTCCTCTAAATATAGTATAGCAATGTAACAATGCAAGCAAATAATATATGTACATGTATACTACTCACAATTTGCTATGCATCACCTACATTTGTCTTGATGAGAAATTCAATAACATTCAATCAATTTCAAATAACTTCATTTTCATTGTTCCTTTAAGGATGTAGTGATCTAAGGGTGGGTTAATAAAGATATGTAGGTCAATTAATTTTTTTTAAAATGAAACCTCATTCTGCTGCCTAGGGGCCTACTTATTTTAAAAACAGTTTGTTACGCAATATCAAATATATTGACCAAGTTAACAATAAACCATTTTAGTTATTCAGTTTGAGATGGGGCCATGTAAAAGACTGAAATAGGAACTGGTACCACCAATGTGGTACAATTTTAGGCCAAAATTTTGTTACTGACGCTGCCTGGAAATTTCCTAAAATAAGATAGAACTTAAAAAATGGATTTCTGCTAGCTGATATCACCAATGATCATAATTGCTCCATGAACATTATCACATTGACTCCTCTGTATTGACCTAAGCTTTGGTAAAAGGTAGACCAGGAGGATCTCTGCTATCTGCTTAAGTGTCAATAATGTCAGTTGCCCTATTCAAATTCCCTTTGTTTAAATATACCTGTTTTGACATATTCAGGCATTCTTTTGACTTTGTTTACCAAATTGACCAATAAAATTTCAAATTTCAAATCCATTGCACAATATTTTTGATTGAGTTATTAAGAAAAGAAAAAGTAAAGCAAAGCAAACTGTGATAAGTATACAGTCATGTATATATACAAATGACACAATAAGCGTTATAATACCCACCCTTAAAGGATTAGTTTAAGTCAAATTTCATGATCTGTTTATATCATACTATTATGTATTTCATTGCTATGTCTTGTTCTATTCTGTATTTGCAACTGATATCCACCCTTGCGGCATATTAGTAAACCAAATGTAAGAATGCTTACCGTCCTGCAACAGTCACAATTTGAACAATGTGGGTGCAAGTTGGTGTGTACTGTCCTGTTTGATGGATCCTAGAATGAACAAATAAAAATGGTGACTATACAATTCAAAGATCATATTTCGTGACATTTTTTGTAATTGTACTGATTTTTTATAGTTTTCTGGATTTGTATTCTTTTACCCCTAAAATGTTAAAGCTCGGTTTACATTATGTCAAATTGAAGTGTCTTTTGGCTGAAAATACTGGAAGTCTTTTAGAAATCTACAGTCTAAACGTGGATACGATTTTGAACTCTGTCTAGTTGAAGTGTATTAACTTATTGGCACAAGGCGTAATTGTTAAAGTAAAATAATAGCGTTTGCAGCGTGAACTCGAAAACGACTCTTCCACTTCTAGACACTTAAAGTCTGTGTCGATAATGACTCGGATAGAGAAATCTTTAGAGGACTATGAGTCTCACAAAGGATTAAATAAATCTAGCTTTAAAAAGAAGACCTAATGTGAACAGAGCTTTACTCTACACACTAGTTAAATTTTGTTTGAAACCATGACCAAACTCCACATGCAGGATCTAAAAAACCAGTTACCCTGAAAGGACAGCAACTGGATCTACAACAATCTCTTATGACATCGGGTATGTCTACTGTAGTGGTTGTAGGATCCTAGAATTAACAAACAAAAATGGTGACTATACAATTCAAAGATTTTTAATTGACATAGCACTTTCAACAAATTGTATCAAATCTGTTCTGTAATTGTATAATTTATAGTAATACAGATACTTGGTCTTTTATTTTGTAAATTTGATATATATATGTTTAAAGCGACTTGTATGCCCATTAGGGGCTGGGTTCACTGTTTGTAATGTCCTGTATAATATGTAAGTTTAGAAAAGTGAACATGTCGCTACAATAAAATAAAATACATACATATACATACACCCTCCCTTACATACATACACTGATATTTGTATGCTTCTACCCTTAAAACCTTTACTCTACCCAATGCATCTAGTTAACTTTTGTTTGAAAACGTGACCAAACTCCACTGGCAGGATCTAAAAAAAATACCTTTTCTTCCCTGGTATACCAATCAGTTGTTTCATTCTTGATAGGTGTAGGAGTATACCAATCAGTTGTAGCATTCTTGTCAGGAGTAGGAAAAGCACAAATCTACAATAAATTTTGACAAGAAATGATCTTTCCTATATTTTATCTTGCACTCATTACACTAGAGAGGAAATAATCCAAAACTTACTTACTATCAACATCATTACCAACACTAAAGTAAATTATTAATTATGCATTTGAAATCATAATTCGTATCATAAATAATAAAAGTCAGCTTCCCATAGCAAGCCCTTTTGAGTAGATGATCCACAATTCTTTATTTTGGTGCAGTTCATAGTGGCACAAACCTTACACTTGTTCTAGTTTCTAGATTGAAAACTAAAACTAGAAGTGATATGATAATTTGCCATAAAGTTTATCCAGATTTCTTTTTTGAAATATTTCAAGTATATAATTATATATCCATCTGATCCATTGATTAAGGTTAGCCAAATCCGTTCATATTTTGCATGTTTCATACTTGGATGGAACTGTTATTAAACCATATGATAAAATGATGCTGATTCATATAATATGAATAGATTTGGCTGACCCTCCTGACCTGGGTTTTTTGGATTTTGCCTCGTTTACTTGTGCAAAACCTCTCAATTCGTCTGTCTTTCCACTGCTCTAACAGAGCCAGCATGCTACAGGCTTAACATGCACGTTTAGGGTAGCCAATTTAGTTGGAAACCTACTTATTTTTGAGAGTTTAATGCACTCTAAGAGAAAATGAAAGTCAAATTACCACCACCATACATCCTATCACCACTGTGGCTTGCAGCAACATCTGATTCTTTCCCATTATTCCTGTATTCTAGTTCTCCAACCTTTCAAAACGTCTTTGGAACTTCTAAATATGTGATATGTTGCTACTACAGAGACTTCCTGTTGCTATGCACTAATGATCTGGTATGGCTTTTTGACATGAATGATCTGAGTAACTGATAAGGTTAGTGTGAATGTTTTATGTGAATGTACATGTACATGTATAAAAAAAGAGGACCCATGAAGATGTCAGATGATGATAATAATGATGCACGGGTGAATGCATAACAAGATCATAAACCAGGAAGTGTTTATATGATTTCACTGATGGTTTTCTTTTCAGTCTGTAAGCTTAATGACATTTGACCGGTATGAGATACCAGTTTTCCTATGCATTAACATGTTATCTGATATTGTGGTTAAGCATTAAGCTTGTAGACTGTTTTGGAATTTACCAAGGATAGTAAATATGTCTAAATCTTACATTTGCAAAGTGGCCCTGCTTTTGAGACTGAGGGACAGCCACTCCTGGATCTTTTATATGCCCCCTACCCCTTGAATATTAAAAATTGTCTTTTAAAAAAAGGGACCCATATTTGCAAATAAATAAAATTGTAAAGAAAAGAAACATCTGAATCACAGTTGTAAATATTGTTACACCTTATTCTATATTCAACCTTTAACAAGTATATTTGTTCATGTTGTTAAGAATACTCTTTGTTATAAACAGGTGTGCCAATAAATATTGCCAAAGACTGTAAATCAAATATAAGGGATGTTCTGGATAAATTCAAATTTATGTCTAGCGTTACAATTGATAACATTAAGGACGAAGATGGCACCATTGCCACGATTAAATAATTAAATAGGGGTATCATTGGTTTTAATTATGAGGAAATCCAAGTCCTCTTAGATTATGTTTCTACAATGTAGTTGTTTTTATTTACTCTGTATCTTTTTTGTGTGATCTTGTGTACAACACATCTGTAAATATTTGTGATTGTGAATAAACATTATATATACCAGTAACCCTTTTCACACATGCTCACAAAAGTAGAATTTCTGTTCAATACAGGCTAAGTGGTATGATTTATCAGTCTCATCATCTTTTTATGTATTCACCTTTACTGTATAATGTATTGCTTTTCTGCACTGTACTTTCCCTATCAGTGAGCTAGATCCAGTGACTTGATTGAAAGCTTTGAAAATAGATAACTTTCATATTAGTGTATATAAGAAGTTTTATTTTTTCAATTTATACATAATGCAAGATGTCACTTGGATGGCTCAGATGGTAGAGCATAGGAACGATTATCCTAGGGTCGTGGGTTTGAGTCCCTCTCAAAGTCTACAGATTTTTCGGTCCACCATTGCAATATAGGTTTAATACCCTGATGATAAATGTGTATTTGAAATATTGCAACTCCGGATTTATTTATGCACAGATGAGCTTATCCTATCAATGATTATTTAACTTTTGCAACTCCAGCTCAGCCGCACTTAGAACTTTTGTTCAACTATTTCTTAAAACACACTCTGAAGCAATGTATTCAGTACAATCCAATGCTCTAATAGTTTTTTTCTATACTTGGGTGAAACAAAACACCAAAATCCTTGGGACATACCTTGGTCAGCTGTTTCAAGTCAGTTTACTCGACCTAGATTGGAGAGTCCCCCTCCCCAAATATCTTTGTGGGCATGTTCATTGTTTATTGGTGAAAAAAACCAAAACAGAATAGCCAAAAGCTCTATGAATTAGGCTATGGAGATTCTTTTTACCAGTCCAAAATGAAACATGTTTTTTATATGAAACAGGTTACAAATTCCTGTTGTTTTTAAACAGTTAAAACATCTTCCTATTGATATTCTTCTATCATTGCTACAATATCATGGCGTTCTATTGTTATCATATTTTTTATAAAACTTTCTTTTGACTTCCCACTTTCTTCCCAAATTGATAGCAATGTTTCTGTTGGACTTTTGTTTCCTTGTTCAACTTGTTCTAGTTGTGTGATGTTCAATCCCATAGAATCTGCCAATTTTTTATAATTCTTTCCTTCAAAACAAAATTTGTCCAGTTGGGTTATGAGTTTTCTTTTCAACTTTGGAGTGAACACTTCTTCTTTCTTTGCATCTTTATGAGAGTCCATTTTGATTCCCTGTGAAAATAGATGAAATTGATTGATAAGTACATAAAATGATGAAGCATGCAGGCAAAGCATGGGTAGCACACGCTACAGTGTGTATCATAATCATAATGCAGTTAGAAAAAGTAACTTAAAATATCTATTTAATCACTTTTTTAAAGAGCTATGCAATTTTTATTTTATAAAACACCAATCTGCTCCCTTAGTTAAAAAATATGTTAGGAATAAAATACTTTTTTGAAATTTGCCAATAATGGCCAGAATGATTTTGCTCCATTATATCAATATTCAATGGCACTTTTCCCAACTGCATTACTTGTCCAGGCACCTCAATCCAACTTTTAGTAGGACCCGTCAAATACAACACAGGTTTTTCAGACCAATCAGTTTAATCATAATGTATTATTATCATTTCATTCAGAGGCTTTTCTTATAGCTAGCTAGATCTAGCTACATGTACTTTCTGTCAGTTGAAAGTTATACATTATATTATCAAATAAGGACATTTTCAAAAGTGAATAGAACTAGAAGGTACTTCAGCTATAAAATAATTACCAACCAATACTTACCTGGATTCTCACGTCTGTGTTGATTTTCATTTCCTGACTTCCTGTTTCAAAATCTTTTTGATAGCTCTTTATTGTACATTTAATTTGGGTCAAAGCCTCACTTCCAGGAATAAAAACGTATGATGTATTGGGCAAAAGTCCATGCCACACAAGTTCAAAGTTTACTTCCTGTGAAGAAAAAAATGAACTGTAAGATTACTTAGACTGTAGACCTAAGTGGATGTTTTTGGCTTTTAGATATTGGCAATGCTAATACATTTACATTCAGTATTGGGAATTCTCCACTCCATGTAAGATTAAGGGGGCATGAGGGTCTAATTGCTTTTTTTTTTATATGCACGAACATATGTCCCAAATAATCATGACATCAAACTGCGGCTAAAGATGTCATAAAGCCAAAATATATACTTTTATAGCGTTATCATCTTATAGAAAATGATTATTTGGGACATATGTTCGTGCATATCAAAAAAAGCAATTAGACCCTCACACCCCCTTAAACCAGTCCCTAACTTCACGGACCACTAATCACTTATCTCTTGTCCATTGACATTTTTGATAGAAATGTAGAACAGAAATGATAGAATATAAATCGTTATCATTATTTCATAGTGACTAAATAAGTAATTGTTTAAAATTTGAAGCAATGTCATTTTTCTAAAAACCTGTGTGTACAGTTCCTCTGTATTCCACCCTTCACTGAGATTGGACAATTCAATCACCAAGTTTTTCTCTGTGTTATGGAAGAATATTGGTTTTGGTGTGTCTAGGCGATGCAACTCTGGGCTTTCCTATATCATAAAAAGAAGCAAAATTCTAGAAAGTTCTAGAAAAAATCTGAATCCCTACATTTGGTATAATATTGTGATCTTAATTTAGAAATGAAAAGCGTCCTTGATGACTTGAATGTGTAGATTTCACACCACACTTCGTAGTTGAAATTTCTTCGTCTTTCATCTTAAATCAATGATAACTGTACATTAGGAGACTTTACTTCCCTTAGACTATTTTCATTTGAATAAAATAATTATTTATTGTCATTATGTCATAATACATGTACATTGTAAATCATTTCTCCCTGTTTTTGTTAAATTTTACTTGACAGAGTTAAAAACTTCCAGGAAGGGTTGGTTTAATTCTTATGGTACAAATTGATAAGTCAAATCTTAGTACTAATGTGTTTTAATACAACAATTCATATTGTTGTATTTTAATATCACAATTCATATTGTTGGCTGTAATAAATGCTTACATTTTCAATGTCTCTGTTGACAAGCTGGTAATGATCTGCACAGTACACATGGGTTTTGAATGGTTGACCAGGTTGTGATGAAGCTGCATAAGGTAGTGTTTTAATGACCTTGGCAGGGATTCCAACCCCATCGTTGCCTTCTCCAGTTAGTGTATACAGTGTAAAGTGTTCTATCTGTACAGTAACATAATAATCTTCCACTGTCATTAATGCTGAGTCTTGTGTTGCAGTTGTAAGCCAATGGGGATTTGTACAAACAGATGTGTCACTTGACTGTAAAGTTATTGACCAATCAGAATGGACATTATGTGCACAATGGGGGATCTTTAGTGACACAGGTTTTTTAAACTTTAAACCATGAGGTTCACAGTATACAACAGGACTCAGCAAAGCAGTTTTCTTATGTAGTTTTGGGAAATATTCTGTATTCCAAATCACCCCAAGTGTTATCTGTTCCTCCTCTGCCAATGCACCTTCAGGGATGTCTAGATATACGCCATGTATTGACACTACTCCACTTCTTAAAGAGGACACAGTTTTTACAATTTCATACTTCGATATAGGAATTTCTCCAACATTGATAGGTCCCTTTTGCACCGGTTGAGATTTTTTTGATCTTAAATTTGACTTAAGTGGAATTGATTGTCCATTTTCTTTAGTGCTAAAAATGGAAAAAGGGTAGTTTTTATCATATCATTCTGGTGAAGGGTGTGTTTTTGTATTTTTGTATTTTTTTGAGAAGAATTTTTTTTTCCTATGCAAGACCTTTAACAGTCATTACACAATATTTTTTCATGACATTTCTTACCCTGAAAAGTTGGAGAACAATGACAAAAGAGACAACATATAAATCATATACGGTACAATGTGATTTTAGATCTTCTTTTGGGAATCATTGCAGCAACTTATGTTTTGTAATATTGTTAACGCCACTATCTGGTTAGCCAGACTGTCAATGGCTTTTCTTTGTATGATATTGATATACAAATTGAACAGTTGTGAACTTTTTAATATTTAAAAAAAGGATATCTTATTCATTTCATGATATAAAACATTTAATAATAGCCTTATATAACTGATCAGCAGACTTTACCTTTCCCTTCTTGTCTTTATTTTATTGCTAATAAAGCAACCACCAGCAATACAACCAGCAATACCAACAGCTAGTAAAAATGGCACAATAATTGAGAGTGGTGTAAACCTGCCGGACTATAATTTAAAAAGTAAAATTTCATTTTGCAAATTTCATTTATTTTCTTACACAGTCAAACTAATGACAATTATGTAACGAAACCCTCCAGGAAAATTTGTTAGGTAGGAAATCTTCCTCTAACTTTTGTTACAATTTTAAATAATTTGTTTAATCATGGATCTTGGAACTAACTATTGTTTCTCTAAGTTATGTCATGAATTTTTAAATCTTTTATTTCTATGACTTTTAATATTCTTTGACATACCATATCTACCCCCTAAAAGTAAATCATTTTCTGTAAACACAGTTTAGCAATATGACAATCCAAACAACCAATATACATGTATACTACTCACAATTTGCTATGCATCACCTACTTTTTTCTTGTTAAAAAACCCAAAGAAACAATCAATACATTTTTAATTCAAACATAACTTCATATTTATAATACCTTTAACCCCTTGACAGCCGGAACTATTTTTATATTTTTATAAATTCTGTAGTGATTTTAAGGTGGGTCAGTGAAAAAATATAGGTCAAGTTTAGTTTTTAGAAATTTTAACCTCATTCTGCTACCTAGAGGAGCCTGCTGATTTTGAAAACAGTCAGATATTTTGAGACTGCCAGCAAAGCTTTTACACAGGTTTGGTATGCAAACATATCAAATATACTGACCATGTTAACATTAAATCATTATCGTGATTCAGTCTATGATGGGTCATATGAAAGGTCAAATTTGAAACTGGTACCACCCAAGTGGCCAAGAAGCTTATCCTTCATCAAAGAACCATATTAAAGGTTCAGCACAGGTACCTGATGCTTGAGAGAGTGCCATATCATTCAAACCCATACAGTTATTCTTTTAACCCCTGGGCTTTAATCCTATGAAGTGTTCCACACAATTTTAGGCCAAAGTTTAGTTACTGACACTACCAGGAAATTTCCTAGAAGAACTTAAAAAATGGATTGTTTGAATTTAGAGAAGCTATTGCAGCCTTTCTTAGTTTGTGTTATGTCATTCCACAGCCTTGGGGGCAGCAACACAAAAGGCCCTGTCACCAAAGCTGCTCAGGTTGGTCCCTTTTCTATATGTGCAAGTATCAATAATAAATTCCAGTTGCCCATTTCAAATTTCCTTTGCTTAAATGTATCTGTTTTGGAATATTCAGGCATTCTTCTGACAAGATTATCAAATTGATTAAAAGGTCTGCCTTTTTTAAAGGAAAAAATAAAATTATTTCTTGTTAGATTGCCCTTTTTGAGCTGTAAAATCAGGGTTCCATCATTTTGACTTTAGCCCATCTTTTATTCAATATTGGTTCAAAGATGGTATAAAAATCATGTTGTGAATCACATTTGAGATATATTGCACAATTTTGATAGAGTTATAAACACATGAAAAAGTGATGTATAGCAAAATGAGAGTACAATTGACACAACACAATCATGTAAAAACATACCTTTGAAGGAGTGGAATAATAAGTATGAATCAAATTTCATGATCTGTTTATATCATTCCATTTGGTGTTTTATTGCTAAGTCTTGTTCTATTCTGTATTTGCAACTGATTTCCACCCTTGAGACATAGCAGTAAACAAAATGCATACATGGTAACGTTTACCTTACTCGCCGAACTGCATCCATCTCCACAATTTGAACAACCTGCACGGGTGGTGGTTACGGCATTGGTTTGTAGATCCTAGAATTAACAAATAAGAATGGTGCCTATACAATTCAAATATAATATTTCATGATATTTCTTTATCGACATAGCACTATTAACATTTTCTATAACTGTACTGATTTTCTTTTGTTTTCTGGATTTGTATGCTTTTACCCTTAAAATATTTCCACTACACAATAGTTCAGTTTTGTTTGAAAACATGACCAAACTCCACCTGCAGAATCTAAAAAATCTGTTACCTTGGTAGGTTTTAGTGACCTGGTGGATCGATCCGGGTAATGGGTGGTGTTTACGGTCTTGGTTGATGGATCCTAATATTAACAAATAAAAATGGTGACTACACAA
>JAVSBT010186645.1:0-13737 GCA_033118115.1 Pharyngocirrus eroticus | reverse complement strand
CTACCTATAGATGTTAGTGACACCTGGTGGCATATTTTATGGTCACACTTGTACTTTGATCTGTTACTAAGGGAGTGTTATGTTTTCTTTATAATAAATCAAGGTAAATATTTTAAGTTCTGAAACAGGGACTTGATCAGCATTCCATGGTTGCCATAGGAGTCCGGATTAATCTTTAGTCATTCAACTGAAAGTAATAATGTATGTAAAGTGTGTGAATTATTGAAGAATAGAATATTTGCCTCATTACAATTACATGTTCTAACACAAGTAATTTAACATGGTGTTTTTCTAAAACAAATAACTGGTCCTTTCTCAACAATCCAGTTTTGTAGTTCCTTAAAAATTCCAATTCCCATCCTGATCTACATTATAAAATGTCTATATAAATATTTCACCGAAACTAGGCGGAGTACACTAAAGTACAGATTTTATGGTTTAACAATGTTGGATCAAACATCCAATTACTGTGTGTTTATTACATTATTGTCTTAAAACCTTTTTTAGATGATTTACTAGCAAGTGTACATACCTGATACCATTTACTCTAAAATACATACATGTGAAAAACTAGGGAACATTGATGTGCAATATTTTATGATATAAATGTCATCTTTTATTGTATTTTAACATTTGCAAAGTACCCTCCAAAGGTAGAAATGTCATAAGAATTTGAAATAAATCAGGAAAAGAGATTTAAAAGATCCTAAAAAAATCATAAATAATTCTTGTTAGACATTCGAAATTATGATAAATATGGATTCACTTTCCATGTAACTTATCACAGGTAATCCAAGCAATGGATATCAACTGCTTGTATGTATAGACACTCAAAAAGCAGATGATCTGATGATTTATTCTGTACAATCATGCATAATTATGATGTAAATTGTAAGATATTGATGCAACAACAAAAAATTGTCAATCATATTAACCAAGTGATTTAACTTATACTTAAAGGATGAAAAATCCTCCTCCCTATAATGAAGCAACATTTCTAGTGGAGCTCCCCTAAAAATAAAACAAATGGTCCTGCAAGTCTACCTGTACTGTAATCATCAAAGAAAAGTCCCTAAACAATACAATGACACATTAAATTGAAAGCAAATTTTGCAAAGGAGGTCTTCAATATCAATAACATAATTGATAACATTTATTGAATGTCATCTATAAAGATATAACATTTTAAGTTCAAGTGTTTGTAACAATGCTTATCTCATATTTTAACTGACTGGGGGTTATCTTTGGTTGATTTATGTAGAATCTTCCTGTGTTACACGAGACCAACAGCATAAAACTGATCCAAAATATAACCCATGAGGACATATTTTATGATGTTAGCATGGTGTAGCTATAGAGACAGGTGAAACTTCATGTTTAATCATACTTCCTTGATGATAACGAAACGGTTCATGTTTGATGTAAGAGTTCCAAAGTACAAAAAACATTATTGAAATTTTCATGTTCTTGAAGTTTGGACCAGGAAGGTTTTTTTAACTGATAAAGGTAACAGAATCAATAAATGTTGAACTTCAAGAAACTTCTAGACCTACCACAAAGCATATTGTAATGTATTTGATAACAAGTAGAGCAAACTGTTTGATAAAATACCAAGTGCTAAGAAAAGGGGAGAGGGATGATTTCCATACAGCCCCCCCTAAAAGACGAACAAAAATAATAAAGGTTTAAAACCTGCTTTGATTGCAAAATATACCATACCAATTTACAAGCCATACCATATCAAAACATTTCTTGCCAAATTTCAATTAAAATCCACTTTTCCTGGGGAAAATGATCTACGAATTGTTCATTAATTTGGTAAAATAATCTGGTAGATATTTGATATAATTCAATATCATGACATGTTGAGAATAAATAATTTTAGAGAATGGTAAACAATGGGTATCTATGTTCTTGAATTGATACACTATAATTCATTTAGTATGCAATAGTGATACACATAAGTCTGCATACAATGTCAGACATTTAATAAATTATCTATGTGTATCCATTTTCAATTATAGCCAAAAATTCATGTTAGATAAAAATATAAAGCACTATAATTGTGTATGATAACAGTGATTTTACATGGAATAATAGAAAAGAAATGTGTAACTTAAAAAACTTGATGAATATACAAATGGGAATAATAGGGAAAACCAAGCTTGTGAATAATTCATAACATTTATTTTGTTGCTTTTTTCCCATCATAAATTATACAAACAACAGTTCAAAGTATGATTATTGAGAAAAACTATGATCTCATGTGGTATTATTATTCAAATTCCCTGTCAAGTTGGAATGTTTTCCCTTTTTTTTCTCACTTATTTGCAATACCGTTAATCTATTTCTATTATGGTTACAGACTAACAGTATCTCTATACAACAGCTAAAAAGTTAGGTGATCTTAAAAAAGTAGCCCATAAATGGATAAAATTAGTTAGGCAGTTTGTTTGGCAGATTGTTAGGCAGAAATTACTTAAGTTATTCAGTGATTGTATCAGATTTTGACCAATCATTGATTGGTGCAAAAAGGTACATTCATGTCATGTATGATAAAGTGAAACCTGGATTGTCCAGAGGAATAAGGAACTCTTCATCGCAACAAATTTTTGCTGAATGTTTGAAGAAATTCCCTGAAAAAAAGTCAAAAGCCATTTAATTCTTAACGTTTCTTTTTCCATTATGTCCAATAAATATACTCTACAAGTATGGTTAAAATGAAAATTCCTCGTAAGAAAAATGTCATGTTGACCCAATTGTTTTACTGTCTGTAAAGATGCTGTTTATAGTGAAACCATGGCATTGTCATAAAATGTGTACATTTATACAACACTTGAACTGTCATGATGATTGTTATACTTTGATCCCAAATTAATCTCAATTCTTAACATAATAAAGTAATCTTGATGAATGTATTACTTTGGAAAATTTCAGAATTTGTCCCTATTCATTTATCTATGCTATATCCATTTGATATTTATGGAACAACTTGATATCGGTGGACTATATACATCATGACATACACGTATTTACAAATTACAAAGTGAATTATAAGCTATGAATATGAATATAACAACACTATGAGTCATTTATAAACAATACTTTTTATTACTACTGCATATAGACACATTTTTTTCTACAGTGTTTTTCGGATTAAATTGACTTCATAAGATTTGACCCTTTTTGAACCCTTTAAAATTCAATTTTAATGCCTCAAGTCCATTGATAGTTTTTATCAAACAGTGAGACTCCATATGAACTAATATAAAAACAGATGTTAAACTTAGCATGTTAGGTGGATGTAACAAAGGTATCAATATGACTTGTTACAAAGTTCAGAATCAAATTATTGTATGGGACGTTTACTTGTTTGTAAATTTTCTTTTATGCTACAAAAATATCACAATATAGTTTTCAAGGAACTCCTTATTTTATAAGCTAAACGAATTATCAAATTTTCAAGGTGAGATGTAAATGTTTGGTTCATAAATAAATAACCAATGCAATGTATGATAAATATATGAAAATGTTATATTTTATCAAAGTAACATTTGGTAAACAATGATAAACAAGTGCATGGAAATATTTTTAGTATTCATACTTGTAGCATATATGTATCACCATTCTGTTTCAAAATTATAGTGACAAATTACACATTGGCAGAAAAGGAAACAAAATTCATATCAGTTTTGGAATTTTTATTATAAAAAATAAAACACAAGTGATTTCAAATGACACCTTTTAGTTTTAGTTACATTTATGATAGTTTATTGTTATCAAAGAGGAAGAAAACAATCTGAATGAATTAACTTAACAAGGCAATACACTATTCATGAAGCACTCTTGAAATAAAAAAAAGTAGCTATTTGTGCCATGATCCAAAACATTTTTTAATTGTTTTGATTCATTGCATGCAAGTCAGACATTTGTAATTTTAAAAGAGCTAATGTCCTTTACAAAGAGGTATAATCTGTATTTAAGATTCTAAATAGTTAGAATGCCAGACTGCATTATATCACAATAAACTATACTCTTTCTGTCAATATTGTATTCCATAGAATTATTCATAATGTCACATGAGTGTAAATGCAAGATTGTTTCTTTGTAAATATTTCTTAACAATTACATAGTAGGTAACCCTAAATAATATTATATACAAGATTGTAACCAAACAAAAGAATATATCACAGAAGTCTTTTATCTCATGTGTATCAAAATGAGTATATTTTGTACATTGATAAATGTAGTAACATATTCAAAAGGTAAAATATAGCTAAAATTAATTCACCATGCTACATTGGAAATTATCTATCTATACGCTATCCAATTTGTTTTCTTTTAAATGCATTGTTCACGACTCTTTGCTTGTTATTCCTTATCATTTCATCTTTTGATATGCTGACCACATCAATAATTATAACACTTGATCATTTGAGTCTGTGGAGACTCTCCAATTACAACAGGTGGCTGCTTGTCATCTATTTCAAAGTTCAAGTTACTTAAATGTTTGCAAATGCTGATATGTATTTTCTTCTGGTCTTGAAGTCGCCAATGATGAATATGTGTTATTGTCTATTGGTGGAACATTTGATTTTAATTGTGCGTTATCATATAGCTGGGTTGGATTCTGCATTGTTCCCTCTATTCCTTCATAAATAAAGTTACTAGATGCTGAAGGGATCCCACTTGCCCCTAATAAAATAAATGAATAATACTTGTAATGATATTAAAAGCAGAAAAACAAATTCTGATATAATGAAAAATTGTGTTGAAATCATTGTTTGCAATAGAAACAAATACTAAGATACTTATAATTCTTAGATAAATATATACACTTTTTTGTGTTTTGGATTTACAGATATTTCTTTTCGTTTGTTTTCATATTACTCATAACTTTTTTTTATAAGAAACATCATAGTAAATCATACCTGTGTTCATATACATGTTATCCCTCTTATTCATATTTTGTCTGTCAACTGCAATATGGAAACAGAAGTCAAAAGAATAATAATCTCTGAATAGTTAGGATTGTAAAAGAAGGAATATTATTTCTGAATAAAGGGAAAAATAGACAGTTTTAATATTTTTATGTTAAACAAGTAAAAACCTACATTGAAGAAAAAGAGAGTCAGGTTTGGATTCATATGACTTATTGACAATTTTCAACGATAATATCACTTGCAATTCTTACCTATGTTCATATATATATTCTCATTCTTATTCTCATTTGGTCTTGCACCTGCAACAGAAAATATAAACCATATAGGCAAAACATGGTAGGTGGTGCAAGTGAATTATGCGGGTTTAAACTTGGACATATTCATAATTTGATTAAAAAAATTGAATTGTATTCAGTTTGTTTAACATTGTATTAGGTGGTCCTCCATTTTTTCATTTGAAGAAGTTTTTTTAAACTGTATAATTTACACCAAAGTGTGAAACATGGAACATGAAAAAGGGCCAATTGTAAGACAAAGTTGCATATTTGTAAACTTTCATAATTGAAACTTAAATTTCTAAGCACTTTTTTAAAAATTGTACTTATTCTCTACATCAGATGCATTAAGGTATATTCTGATTACCATACCTTTTTGAGCAGCCCTTCTTCTGGTTAAGAAAAACAAGACCACAACAATCAAGGCAATGACAACAAGGCCCCCTACAACACCACCAACAATGGCCCCAGTATCTAAAACAGTCAAAGAATAATTGTAAATGCAAAACATTCATCATAAGTGCACCTAGTCCATTAGACTCATCATCTAATTTTTGATACATACATTCTGTCCCTTCTTGATTTAAAATGCAAACATATTACGTCATATTCTCTTCCTGATGGTTAGTAATAATACTTTTTGCCCTATTGTTTATTGTTACAGCAGTGAAGATTTTATGTTTTAATGGGTAAAGGGATCTAAAGTTTAGATACTGGTCTATGTGTGTCTTTTTTCTAAGAGCTGTAGTGTTAAATGTACGATTTGTTTATTGACTTGTAAGTCTAAAAAATGTTAAATCTTATGTGTTTCACTTTCTGAATTTTCACAAAAGTATTATCTACATATCAACCAACACGCTGGTGAATTCTTTGCTGTACTGATATATAGCTACTTCTTCAAAGTTTTCCATGTACAAATGACATACAATAGGAGAAATATGGAGCCCATGGCTGCTCCATGAATCTGTTCCTACAATTACCCTGCTTTTTGAAGTATGTGCAGGAAAGAACAAAATCGAAAAAAAGTGTAAATACTGTGTGAAATATACATGAGGTAGCTCTTTCCTTGCCTTAGCAGTAGTCAAAACTGGTACTCACTATTTCCTGGCACTTTTGTTTTTGAGAAAACTGGGTGACTGTCTCCACTTTCTATTTCAGAGTTTCCCTCATAAATGGTCAGCCATACTTCATAGGAGACACTGTCAAAGGAATCCTTCACTATTTGTGTCTTATTTTCCACAGGAATTGATCCATTGGAAGGAAATACGTTGGTGCCTTTTTCCGATTTATAATTTATCTATTGTAGAAATACACGAATTAATCAATTAAAAATATTCTTTCTATTAGAAAACTATAGAGAATACATCAGGGAACCACTTTCCAAACCTAACTTTCTTAATGCCATATTTTTTCTTTCAAATGATGAAAAATATAATTGTGTCAAAAATAGAATGTTAAAACATCCACAGTTCATTTGTGTATTTTATGGATCCCCTGGGTAGATAAATATTTCTTAATTGATTTGAAAATAAAAATTTCTGTGAAAGCAAGACACTGAGGACCATGCTATAAATGATTACCTTCAATGTTACTGCTGGAGCTTCTATACTTAATACTTGTCTCATCTTTTTTATCATGTCAACTGTCCAGGTGACAACCATGTCAGTGGGAGTTATCTCTACTGTGTTGATAGTAACAATTGGTTTGCCTGTAAGGGAAAAGAGGTTCTATTCATATTCAATTAGCAATGCAAGAACTCTCCTCCCCCCCTCTCCAAAACCAGTATCATACTGAATGGTGTGAAATTATAATTTACTCTTGTTCTTTAACAGTTGGCATCAGTATTCTAATAAATAGAATGATATTTCATTCAAAGTAAACAAATATTTTTATATGATTTAAGCTCATTTGTGCATTATAAATTAATAAATGAAGAATGTTTGGATGAAACATCTTGTTCACTGAATATACAATTTAAAAGTTCAAGTTCTTTATTTCTGCTTTCGAAATAAAGAAAATGACCAACACACAATTCCAGAGAAACAGCATTGTTTACAGGGGAATTGTCTTTCCTCCCATCCTGTACCCTGTATGAGTTTCCTACAGTAAAGTTGATATGAGGATAGAGAATATATTTCTTTATTAAACAGTTTTGATCTTAACAGATTAAAATTTTGACTTACCACTTGTACTACCAAATACACTTTGTTTTTCACTTTGATTTGGTCCATTAGTTCTGTTATTTCTTGCATAAATTCTGAATTCATATTCAGTTGATGGATTCAAACCAAAGACAGTGTACACAGTCAATTCTTGTGATAGGTCTTCGGGAATTGTGACATTCTTTAATACATCACTGTTCTTTTCTCTGTATTCTATCACAAACACTTGAGGAGGCACACCACCATGGTAACCAGGTTTCCAGGTAACAGTCAATGCAACAGAGGTCACATTACTCATCACTGATACAGATGCTGGAGAACGTGGAGGACCTAGAAATGTTATGATATTATAGAAGGAAACTAGAAGACAGGTGATGATTAATAATAAATCTGTAACTAATGACCCAGATATAAGCCTTGACAAAGTTGTATTTGTCCAAGTAATGTCTTTGGGTAAATACATAATATGTCAATTACATGGACATTACAGAACACAAGGGCATTGCTCAATGCACTCTGAGGAAGTGGCTTTACATGACTTGTTGAATGAGAATAAGTGATCTGTTACAGGTTCTCTTTCTAATTATAGTTAATGTATCTTTGAATTATTATCCATAGCAATACATTCTGTAGAATTAATGGTCAATGTAAAATGCAAACCTATCTCTATCAACTGTATCTGAAAGGAACTAGTCTTTGTTTCACCTCCTGGTTGATTTGTTACTGTACAAGTGTAGTTCCCAAAGTCTTCGTATTGAACTCTTTCAAGTCTTAGTGTTCTACCTTCGAATTGAAGGATTGTTTGATTAAAAGTCCACTGATAGGATGGTGTAGGATTAGCACAGACATCACATTCTATTTCCACAGAATCATTGGTGGAAGCAGATATTTCAAAGTCTTTACCTTTCCATATAGCTTCATCTGTAAGGTATAACATTTGGTGTTCTTTAGTCAATCAAAAAGAAAAAGCCAAACAAGAACTTGAAACCCTTCAGGTATAATCATATATTTGTGAATGATACAAAAGTATCCTCTTCCAGGCTTTTTTTTGTACTAAAAATCATCATAAATATTCATTGAAGATATGAAATAGGGATAGGATACACAGGCAAAATAGACTTAAAAAGATAATTATTATATGCTTTATTAGCCCTAACCAAGGGAAATATGTTGGGACATTATGATGATGTAGATTTTACATATTGGTAAGATATAAGGAAATTAATCACCTCAATCATATAGGGATTCATCTTTTGTAGTACAATAGACATTCAAAATGAAATTATATAAACAAATGTCCAATATTGTTTTGCAAAAACACACATTGTAAACAATAATCTCAATTAATTCATTAAGGGAGCTCTGTAACTATTTATTATGTTAATTAACCTTTCAAAAATCACCTACCTTTGACAAAATCATAATCAAGGTGTTAAAAAAACCATCTAACAGATAAAAGAAAGAGTGAAAGTCACACTTACAACAAACCTTCACTTCAAAAGCCTTTGATGTAATGGAAGTGTTTTTTCCCCCAGCCTCATTTTGAGCTGTCACAGTATAGTTTCCATTGTAAGAGGTCACAGTGTCACAAATGACAGGTTTGTTAGACAGAATCCACTGTAGTGTTGTATTGGTCGCTGTTGTTTGGCCATATTTGAATGCTTTTCCACTGACAGTTTCTTGTTTTTCTTTGAAATTCTTAACGTTAACATTGGTTCCATTGACCTTCCATTGAATACATAGTGTTGAATTAAAACCACTCACTGTTGCCGTCATGGAAAAGTTGTCATTGTTATGCAGTGGTGTAAGGGTCTGATCTTCTTCATTTGGGAATTCTATTGTTACTGGTGCTATAATGTAATATAAAACCATTTTGAATACTAGATACAAAAGAACTATCCTGGTTAGTAAAGTCCTGTCATCAATATTCTAATATAGTCAATTCAAATATAATGATATACATATATTTCAAATATAATTATATCTATTAGGGGTAGAATTAATCGTTTGATTTATTCATTCTATGCAGTTTGTATGCTGTGTGTTACACACTACTCAATACAAATTTACATCACCAAAAAATTGAACAAAATTTGTTTTGAAAATACTTTTTTCAATCCTGTCGTCATGAACTCAGAATTGTCTAACTAAATTAGCAAAGACATTCAATCTGAGATTAAAATGAAACAATACTAGGCCATTCCAAATTGATTACTTGGTCGATGGATGCAACTGACAACATTTTTGAGTGTTGTTTTTCTGTGTTATAGCCTGGGAGCCAGACCCCAATTTTTCAAAAACTGCTTACCTGATAATATACATAAGTCCTGTGCTGCATAATTTCACATAAATTACATATTTATCATCAGGGTATTAACCTATACTGCAGAAATATCTACAGAAAAAAATCTGTCAACTCAGGAAGAGACTCACACCCACCACCTTAGGGTTACCGGCCAACTGTTCTACCATCTGAACTATCTAAGTCATATGGGAACAGCGTGCGAGTTAGAATCCCTATATAGATGAACAAGAGCTCTTGCTACAAACTATATTAAATGGAGGAAATCATTAAATGAATAAATAAGTCTTGAACTACACATTTTTCTAATATATTACATACCCATCATCAGGGTATGGATACTGTATACACATATCCCTTTTGTTTTATTACCTTGAAGTTCCAGACTAAATGCTTCTGAATTTGAAGAACTTTCTCCTGCAATATTTCCAGGTTTACAATGGTAAAGTCCTCCTTCCTTTATACTTGATGTCGTGAAATTATAATTAAATAATGATTCATTTTTGGGTGGGTCTCCTGAAGGTTTATACCACACAGTCCAATCAGCAACTGGATTTCCAGGGTCAGATTGCAGACACTCCAAGGACACATAATTTCCAATTTTCACAGGTTTGTCTGGTCCTTTGATTCTATCTGCTGTTGGTGCATCTGTGTAGACAAAAGAAAATTACAATATGAAAGTGGTGATAAATGAAGTTTTCCACCTTTGATGTATACTGAATGCTGTGCTGTTACTTTTTCCCTAACCAAATAGTAATAATTATGTTAAATCACCCAAAAAGGTAAGTTCATGAGCTAGATATATTAATAGATAATAAATAGGCCAAGTTGAAACAAAATAATTCATCTTTTCATCTAAATTGTAGTAAATATCCTTTGTGCAAAACAATGTTAAAAAACCATTCACTTATTTGTACTTCTGAAACAATATCTTACAATAGATCTCTAGGTCTCCTTGGTTAGAGCTTTGACTTTCTCCAATTCTGTTGGACAGTGTACATTTATAAGAACCATGGTCATTTTTATTATTCACTAGTAATTTTAAGTTTGGATTTGTAGTTGATGCATTGTATTTAGGAGACTTCAAGTCTATAGTATTTTCATTAAAAGTCCATATCACATTTGTCAGATCCATTGGATTTGCATTGTACTGACACTCTATGGTAACTATGTAACCAAAGAATCCAGGGTTTGGTGAAATAGAACCAATAGATACAACAGGTTTGTCTGAAAGAAACGAGGAAAATAAAAACTATAATTCTCAATTATATCATATCTTTAACAAAAACACCAATTCACATAATCAGATTGACTAATCAAAATAAATTGTAGAAATCCTTTACTTTTTGCAATGAAGAAGTTCCTACTGTTTCAAACTAGTTTTATTCGCCATTGCAATAATCATTATCTACAAATACAATGCAACTCTTGTTTTTAGAATCAAATTGATTTTAACCTATATACTTTTAACTCTTTGTGACTCTTTTAAAAAACAAAAGAATAAATATAACAATACATCTTATTTAAAGATTTTTGCTACTCTTTCATAGGTACAGCGGTTGTCAAAAAGTGACCTATCACTTTGTTTAATTTTTATCATGTTGCATTGTAAGTCATTTTCTACAAAGTAATTCGGTTACAATTCTCTGTCGATTACTTTTTTTTTTATGTAAGAAATCTTAATTTCATATCGCAGGTCTCCTCGAAAAACAGCATTATTGGACTCGTTGACCTATTTTTTATACTTAATTCCATACAACATTGGTATTTATTTCTATTTCTGATAGAATTAGCTGGCATTTCAACAAGAAACAAAATATAAGAAAGTTTCCCTGACTTTGCTTGAATATAAATTCAACTCAATAGTTAGTAGCTGGTAGATACGCAAGGCCCAGCTAAGACTCATTGATTTGGATGGTCAATTAGACATCCAAGATGGACCAACTCTGTGATTAATGATGGTACATTTAGGGAAATTCCATACAGAGGGCCTCAAAAATCATCTTGGGAATCTTGCTGTTGATATTTTATTATTGTGATATTACTTACATAGAGCAATGAGGTTGTATGAGATATCACACTTTCCTCTCCCAACTGAATTCACTCCAAAACATTTGTATTCCCCATTATGTGAAAGAGCAACTTTTGGAATTGTGTAGTCTTGTGCAGTTTCCTCGGAGATAACAATTCCTTTCCACTCCCATTGATAGCTTTGAATATGTTCAGGGTTTGCACTATTGATATGGCAGGTGAAAGTAAAAGGTTGGTCTTCAATAGCTTCGGTTGAATTGACTACTGAACTTTTTGGAGACCCTGGTTTAGAAGGAAAATTATAAAAATTGTATGAGATGGTAAGCATTAGATGACATGCACAACTAAAAACTTAAAATGCATGATAATTCTATATTTTGTTAATAAATTGCTCAAAACAAGTTCAATATATTCTTGATTCCACACATATCTTCATTGCATGAGTACCTATCCACACCTATCTTCATTGCATGAGTACCTATAAGTGTATATTCTTTATGAGCAGATAAATGCCAAAGAGAAGATTGATTTTCTATTTTAGAGAATTTCACCTCTCTATGCTACACATACAGTCACATTTAGTATTTTGTTATTCTTTAAAATGTGACATTTAAAATTGCAAAGCAAAACTGAAATCTTAGATATAAAAGCACAGACAAATTAAATAAAACAACAGGAAGAAGGGAAAGAGGAGGGATAATATATAGGTGAGGTAAACAAACAGATCATACTGGAGAAAGAGAGCGAGAAAGAAGTGTGCCACCATGGGCTGCAATTTGGTAAGAAGAATACAACACAATACTGAATTTACTTGTAAAATGATGTTAAATAAATCTCTGATATTTGAACATACATTGAACATATAACCTCGTCTCGTTCACAAAGTCCTGTCCTTCCCATACTGCTTTGCACTTGATGACCTTTTGATGATGTTTCTCAATGTTAGCCCTATTTCTGTAAACAGTTGTGACCTTGAATGTTTTATCTCTTGGATTTGCTTCTGTCACATTGCTGTCAAGAGAAGTCAATGGTTCATTGTCTAGTATCATCTGAATGGTTGTCACTGGTTTTGTTCTAGAGATTTGACAAGTCAGTGTGTAATACACCCCTTCTGCTACAGTTGTGTCACCACTCAAAGATAGTGAAGGTTGAACTAGAAATAAAGTTTGCAACATATATACATGGGAGAGGTGTTCTTTTTCTAAATCTGTATAAATCTGTTTATCTTAACGATTGAAACTTGTTTTGTAAGTCACATTTTCTTAAGGATAGTACTACCTTTATTTGAACACAGTATGATCTGAATATATGTATTTTTTACTCAAAATTAAAAGTTGAATTATAAAAGGTTCTTAAAAAAGACACAGTATGTACCTGTTACAGTCAATGTTACTTTGCTTGAAGCCACAGGGAACATAGTTGTTGTTTCACACCAGTATAAAGATTCATCTTGAGTTATTACTGAATCTAATGTTATAATGTTGTTATTTTCAGTAAATCTTGGTCCATAACAGAGCCATGTCATTGTAAACATATTATATTGACATATGGCTTCACCGTTGTTGAGCTCTCTTTTTATTTGAAGATTAGTTATTGAACATTCATTCCCTTCACAAATACAGGCTATTGTTACTTTTCCACCTTCAGCTACTCGGTTTGGGTCTACTGTGAAGGATATCGATACACCTGTTGATATTGACGAAGCAGCTACAGCAACTGAAATTTAATAGAAAGGCATCACATCATAGAAATATGCTAACAAAATCTTCATCAACTGTTCAATTACTAATGACCTAGCTACTTACAATATCGATCTATTTTTAAAGCCCAAATTATAATATTTTGGACAATGTATAAGTCTATGGAGTGACTGCGTCTATAATATGGAAACAATAAAATATGTTACAAATACACAATTCAATTTTTGGATGATGAACACAACAGACGGACACTTATGGGATCCTTTGTTTCATTACATTTAATGACTTAGGCCACTGTACTAAAGTATCAAGAAATCCTAGAAA